>CM021103.1:316329047-316386287 GCA_007115665.2 Sequoiadendron giganteum
GCATGGAAGGATGATTTGATGAGTTTTAAAATTTTCCAAAGGCAGTTGAAGGATGACGAATATTTTTTTCAAGGGGAAGATTTGATATTGATGAATATTTTCCATGGGTCAAGTGAAAATCAAATGAACCCGTTTAAAATGCACCCATGAGTTAACAGAGTTTAAAAATTAATTTCCTAAGGGAAATTTTAATATTTTCAGAGGAAATTCGTTTTGCCTAGATTATTTTCCTGACGGAAGTTAAATCTCAGAGGATGAATTATTTCGAACATGCAAGTGATTTTAAATCACCCGGAGTTGAATATCTTAAAGAGAAAATTTAAAATGTCTAAGGCAAATTTTATGAAATCGAGGATTTAAATGACAGACATTTTAAAAGTTGAAAATAAATTTACAACTCCCACGAAATTTTTCGGGTTGAATTTATTTAAACACTGCGAGATTTTAAAATGGAATTTTAAATCAAGTCAAGTGATTTTTTTCTCGCGAGTTGTTTAAATCG
Organism: Sequoiadendron giganteum; assembly: GCA_007115665.2. Taxonomy (NCBI): domain Eukaryota; kingdom Viridiplantae; phylum Streptophyta; class Pinopsida; order Cupressales; family Cupressaceae; genus Sequoiadendron; species Sequoiadendron giganteum. The sequence continues at coordinate 316,329,550 of CM021103.1, forward strand.
CCAAGAGTTAACTAGCAGACTAAGAGGAAGGATTCAAATTTTTACAAGGAAGGAATCATTATTAATGGCAACTGCCATAATGACCGGCTGACGACTAGCCCACTACTGCGCTTGAATTAGAAGATTCCGAACGAAGAGAGTGGAAAATTGATGAAGGCGCTAAAAATAGCCCCAGCACTACTTAGCAGGATACTCCGAGAAGAGTTATTTAAACAATCTCTTCTCTCGTTTCTCCTCACTTTTTTTTGAAGTTGAAGTTGCTGAAGAAGTTCTTGAAGTATTTTCGAAGTTGTTGAGGAGAGAATTTCTTTGAAAGTTTATTTTATTTCGGAGTGTTGAGTTGCTGAAAGTGCGAAGTGCTGGAGAAATTTTCATTTGCCGAGACTCTTTCTTTCGAAAAGCTGAAAGGGTGTTGCTGCAATTTCGAAGTTGAAGGTTGAAGTTGTTTTCCGGAGCTGCTGGAGGTTTATTTTCAAAAGTTGAAGCTTGCTGCAGATTTTACTTATTCGAGCTGCTAGAAGTTGAAAGTTGCTGAGGTTGACGAAGTCGAGACAAAGGATTTAATTCATTTTGTGCTGAGAAAGTATCCACATTGCTGAAAGTTGGTAGTTGGCTGCAATTTTCTTCGCCAGTCGGAAGTGCAGTCGTTGAAAGCTTCTTTATAAGCTTGAAGTTTTTTTATACAGTACGAGGTTTGGAGTTAGTAATTTATGCTGAGAGTTTTTATTTTCAAAAAGCTAACTCCACGTTCGCAGCCGTCTCGGAGGTTACTTCATTTTATTTAAAAATCTGCAGCCTAGCTTATTGCTATTCTATTTTATTTTGCAGATGGCCGGAGCAAAGGATGTTGCAGGAACAAGCAGAGCCGCAGGCAGAGCTGCAAACACTGAAGTAGGCAAGGCTGGCTCATCCCGGCAGGCAATGATTAAAAGGCTCGCTAAGCCATTTCTCCCAAAGTCAGCAATAGTTTCAAAGTTGGCAGGATTAAATGACACCAACCTTGGTTCATTTAATCTAAATGCACTCAAATCGAGGATGTTCGGGCTAGGGGGCCATCAACCATCAGTCACGGCACATAATATAATGAAGAGTGGAATCTACGCAGCTGCTAGTTTTCCGCCAGCAATTCAGTGTCCGGAGCTAATTATGGAGTGCGCCAATCACTACAAGCCAGAACGTAGGACGATTGTCTCTCCGGATGGTAAACTGCTCGCCAACTTCACACCGGATGCCATCGGAGAGGCATTTGGGATTCCGACTGCTGAGGAGATGTTATACAGGACAAATAAGAGGGCAGATAAGATGTACTCTTCCTCTTTCGAAAGAGTCACTGCAGTCATCAACAAAGTTTGGATGCAGAAGCCGAGGCCACCCCGCACTAAGCTCCCAAAGCAGATAATTGCCGAGGACGTGAAACAAGAATACTGTGATTTGATAATGATGTTGAGTCGGGTGAATGGGAGTGCACAGGCTTACATTTTCGAGCCTTGGATGTTCTACTTCATCGAGATCATCTTGGAGGGAAAGGAGTGTGTCGATTGGGCTAGGATGATTAGCAACCACATCGATGAGCAATTCAGGAGCCTGAAGGTGACGAAGACTTTCTACATGAGCTCATATGTAATTTACATGTTGGCCAGAATGACTAAGTACAGAGGGATTTCGTACAAGGAGCCAATCGGCTGTGCCCCTGGTCAATTCAAAATCCATGAAGCCTGCACACAGCTACATTTAACTAACATTGCCAACTATAAACGGGCAAATGATGCATTCACAATGCACATTGCGAGGACACTTCAGCAGAGGACGCAGCAGAGAATATCTAAAGAAGCACAGACACTGATTGAGGAATATGGGTATTGGCTCATCCAATTCCCGAAATTCACATATATTAGGCTGCAGGGGTTCACTTCGTATCCGTATCGGTTACCACGATACCCCACTGATCACATAGTAATGCTTGAGGTATCTAGGCAATTGATTACCTACGATAAGATTCAGAAAAGGAAAAAGAAGGGTGGACTTGATTTCCCTATCACCATGGGAAATTCCATTGAGGTGTGTCCCTCTTTACAGGCAGCCCGAGAGGCAGAGGACGAGCTGCAATCTTATCATTTGTCATATCACATAGGCAGGCAGGATTTCGATCCTTACAGGAACATCCGGATGATACAAAGCGTTGAATACCGACACAGAGCTCATCTGGAGGACTTTTGGGCAAATGCAATGGATGAGGCTGAGATAAGAAGAAGGATGTTTTCCAGACTTCCTCTCAAGTTGATTAGAGAATGTGAGATTATTCCAGTTCCCGACCAGGTGGAGGAGGATGTCAACGTTATGCAACCCGACTATGGTTTAGTTAGGGATACTCCTGTCCCACCACCTGATTGGTCCGAGCCAGAGATCATGGACTTGGACACGCTTTCTATCCCGGTGATGACTTTTACCAGGACTTGGGTCGACAGACATGTATGCAGACTCAAGAGCAAGTCGATCGCCCTTACTTATAGCTTGATGGGTGACCCAAGGCCGTTATCGGTAAAAAGGGGAAACAAATTGCTCAGACATCGAGGGCACAAGTGGAAGTGCCAACCCAACCGATACCGCTGAGGATAGAACAAGCATCACCCGTGCACTCACAAACTCAGTCTTCGAGTTTGAGAGTGGTTTCATTATTTGCCGATCAGAGGGCAGGATTAGAGGAAGAGCGAGGGACTTGAGGAGGTAGATCAGCCCAACGCCCGGGAATCAGCTAGTGTCAGTCTATCCAGGGGCGGCCAACAGGAGGAGGAAGAGGAAACAATGGCCGACACCCATTTTCAGCAGATGTTGGACACGGCTTTGGAAGAAGAAGAAAACACAGAACAGGGGACCCAAGGGTCGGGAGATACCCAGCTTATAGAGGAGGATGAGCCCGAGCAAACCAGTGCAAGAAGGGAGGAAGTGCACGAGATGGAGGCAACAGAAGAACAGCCCCTTGTCATTTGTAATCCACAGCAGACAGTGCCTGATTGGCTTTCCGACAGAATGAGGAGAGAACCCGAGGATGATACGGATCCGGCCATTGAGATGGAGGAGTTCCTCAGGAGGATCAGTGCGCCACCAGAGAAGAAAAGGGCCCGAAAGTTTTCAAAGATCTCGACTGACGAGTCAGGCTCTCGCACGCTTCAGGTGGCTATTCCGAGGGAAGATTGTGATCGAACCGAGGAGAGGCCTGAAAATTACGTGATCACCACAGTAGAGTTGGGTCATCCTACGGGAGCCCAAGTTATCGAGGAGTTCGATAACTCCTATCAGGCATTGAAGGATCAGTTGCTCCGCACGGAGGGGAAGTATAAGAAATTGAAGAAGGAGCACAAAACCTTGATAGGATACATGCAAAATCTAGCACGTCCAGGTGAACCAGCAAACCCAGCAGTAGAACGTCCATCAGAGCTTCCGAAGGAGTCAGTTGTTGCCTTAGAGGATTTGAAGAAAATGGAAACGGAGGCAGACAAGTGGGTTAGCCGTGTTCATACTGAGACAGGGAAATTCATGGAGGACCTCGCCGATGCTTATCGACAGGCCTCAAGTATTTTGGCACGGATGGATATAGTAGATCAGGCCTGGGGTGATACTCGCATCTATCAAACGAAGACTGTACTTCGTTTGGGGGCTTTGATGCATATACCTCTAGAAACCTTGGTGGATGGAGGTGTAATTCAGAGAGGTGATAGGTATGATTTCACCAGTTGGTACTCCTCGGTGGTCACAGGCCGTGGATTTCACGACGCAGCAAGGGCAGATTCAGCTAAAGTGAGGAAAGCAATGGGCAACATCTTGGGGGGAGTCCTCAATACATTAGAAGCCATATTTGCTAGAAAGTTGGTCCCAGAGGAGATAACTGCTGATGGCTTTGAAAAGTAGACTGCCTCCATTCTTCTCAGCTGCGAGGTCACTTGTCCTGGATGACTTTGAGAATGTCTCCACGTTCTCTAGTATAATTCAGCATACCCAGGACGCCTTAGTGACATGGAGGAAATCTTACACCAGATACGGACAGACGGTAGCAGTCTTGGAGTTCCAGCTCAACCATATTCCACCGATCTCTGCACAGGAGGTTGAAGCAGTATTGGCCCGGTTGATCGAGTTTGCTATCCGGGAGAAGGCCAGTGGGAACGCGCTGCTTGATGAGGATCTTCTTGATGATGGTAGTGGGCATTAATTGCTCATTATGATTCCTGCAGGGGAGTGGAGAATATTCTGTGCATTCATTGCCCACTCCTCTCTGTGGCGGTTTTTAGGGCATAAACCCTAATCAGGGCATAGGTGGCTCGATCTGAGCCCTTCATTGTAATTTGATCTAAACCGTCCACTGAATTGGACTTATTATAAAAGGGGCATCCCCCCTCATTTGTAAATTATTAGATAGAGATTAGAATTGGAATTGGATCAGAGCTAGAGAGTAGAAGGCATATAGCATTTAGCTTAGAAGTTAGCTTTAGATTGAGGAGGGAAGAAAACTTTCCTTTGAAAGTTTTGTAAAAGGTTGTTGTGAACACTTTTCATAATACAAAGAGTTTCATTGCTTGGTGATTTCTTCTTTGTTATGAGTAGCTAGCAAGGCCATTTCGTCTTTCCAATTCAAGGTAGATAGAGTAAAATAGATTTTTATTTCATGCAAGTAGTTGTTAATTGTGGAGTGTGGCGTTGTGATTTAAGCATATCTTCTTTCATCCATACCACTAGCGGGCTTACTGATGGTAAGTTCGCCTTGCGTGGTCAACTGGAGTATCAGCACTTAACTTCGATTGTGGTTCATATGTTTGTATGCGTCGTATTGACGGTATGAACATGTTGCGTCATAGTTTGAACACTTTTCTCATCCTTTGAAGATTGCACCAACTTTGTCGGAGTTGTTCGAAAGGAGACAAAGCAAAGTTTGGTTTGAAGATTGTTTAAGTCGATCCTCGTCCTCCACCCTTTAGAAGTAGATTTGTAGAATTCCTATCCCCATCCCCTTTAAATTCTGCATTTTCCGAGTCAGTCTAGATACCAGAACAATATTGTCAAATCATTCATGTCCTAATTGCTTCACATAATCGAACAATTATGTAAGTCCCCTTGAAATAACCAGCAAAACACATCAACCAACTGAGTCTATTCGCGATAAGAGGAACCTTGGAGTCGAACACATGAACTTTCAAGCAATCTTAGCATGTGGGACACTTTGATCAAGAGAGAATAGAGTGACCGTTGGACAACTTTATTCTGTGCTGGCGCTGTCATAAAAAGCACGTCAACAGTTTCCATTTCTGTTTTTGCTTAAGTTTGTCCGCTTTGCTTTCCTTGGTTTAGTTGTTGCTTAGTTTAGTTGAGAATAAAGGGGGATCCCATTTGTGAAGGGGGGGGGTGCTGTGTCATTCAAGAAGCGCTTTAGAATCCGAGGTTGTTCTTTTGAGTTCTATCATTTGGTTAGGATTTGTACTTGACTCGGAAGGGAATCATCTATTGTGTTTTGACACCAAGTCTCACGATTACTATATTTTACACACATAATTGGTTGCTCTAAGTCATTGAGGTTTCTTGGGAGAAGTCGTGGCAGGTGAAAAATCTTAAATCCTACTTGATCATCCCTGTGATTCTCAAACCCAAATGAGCTTCACTGCTTATGAGCCAAGAATGAGAAAAGGCAAAATGTGCTAAAAAGAGAAATATCTGAAAAAGAGAAATGAAAGAAATATCAAATTATTTGGCTTTGGGAATTTACAAATAACTCCATCGGGGCTATGGACGCCTGGCTGGCAATGGAGCAATATTCGTGGGAATTACAGGATGCTTTTAAAAAGTTAGGATCATTATGTAGCTTGTCACGACGGATTCTAGGAACTTTAATGGTCTTTTGAGTCGGAATAAAGATAAACGCATATGCACACACTTGTAATCAAAAAGATGAGGTGCCTTGACCCAATTTAGGATTCCTCTTCCCTTTTAAGTGTGTCCCCTAGCCAGTTGATAGGTTGGAAAGAATTATCCAAAGGTTCTAAGTATGAAAGGGGTTTGTTTTGAAATGTCCAGGAACATTTATTCAAGGTGGCGCTAATGTTGTGACCTTTTCACACATCGCCCCATCCAGATGGGGACCCCCATTTTTTCGCTCCATTCTGGTCTTTTGGGTTTTGTTTTGTCTCTCTCTCTCTCTCTCTCTCTAATCTTTTTGTCCTTTCGGGGATGTCTTTGTATTTGACCTAATTTGAAATTTTGGCAAAGTCTGAAGTGAATCTGTGAAGTTAGGGTTTTGTTCTTCAGGTTGGATTGAAGTTAAATTGAGTTGACTAATCGACGGCTAAGCTTGGCATTGCAATCAGAGAGTTTGTGGCAGGATCCCACTGAAATCTTACTGAAATCTGACAACTTACTATTTTTAGTAAGTGCTCAACACAAGGTCTTTTCCTCAGGATTTCGGGATTTTGGCTACTTCAGCACATCCGGGCAACTTCAGGGTGCCTACACATGAAATTTGAATAGATTCAGACAACTGGCTATTTTTAGCAGTTCAGCCTTCAGAGGCTATTTTCGGGGTTTAAACAAACTATTCTCCAAAACATGATTGGAGAATGGATCTGGGTTTTTCAAGACCTTCGCGATGGTGTGACATGCAAACCGAATTGGTGACTTTCAACGGTTCAACCTTCAGAGGCTATTTTTAGGGTTTACATGCAGAGTTTTTCAATGCATGTCCGGATATTCCATGTGGGTTTTGCAAGAGCTTCGCAATGATATGACATGCAAATGGAATGAATCAGTTTTAAGGGACTTACTATTTTTAGCCAGTGCCGGAAAGTTGACCAGTTTTCTGGGTTTTCCTGGGTTTTTGAGATCCCACGGGCACTGTGACATGCAAACTCATTCGACATCAGATTGGTCACCTTTCAAGTATTTACTATTTTTAGCAGGTTCGCTCCAGCAGCAACCCGACACTTCAGTTCAACAAGCAGAGCAGTATGCAGTAGAAATCAAGTCAAACAAAGACCATTCGAGGCACATGCAAGTCAGATTAGGGTTTCCAGCTTCGACGCCTAAAAAGAGGGGTAAAAAGCCAGAATTTTGAAAAATGAAGATATCCCATTGCAATCAGCATCCTTCAGGCAATCTACTGGTGAAATTTGGGCATAATCCGGACACTTACTATTTATAGTAAGTCGCTTCTAGAACACGGCTATAAATAGCAAGTCAGAGCAAGGGACAGGCGAAAACAGGTTCATCAAACTACAAGGACCACGTGGTGAAAATTTCAAGTCAAACGGAGTTGTGGAAGTTGGAAAATCAAGGGGTTTACTAAAAATAGTAGGCAGGCTAAAGATAGCAGGTAAGCGTGGGCGACAGGTATGAGAAGGCCAATCAGGCCACGGAGATCACATCCACCAGCTTCCAGTTCAAAATAGCTAAAATTCCACGAAAAGCCACAAGCCTCCGAAACTTACTAAAAATAGGATGTGAGGGCAAGGGCAGGCAAAGACTTGGAAAATCCTCTAAGTATGGAAAACATAAGCTTCACCTTCAAAATGCACCCAAAGGGTCATGGAGTTGAAGAAATTCTCTAAGTGTGGAAAGTAAAAGCTTGGCATGTGCCATATGCGCCCAAGGTTGAAGATGGAGGTTGACATGGAGAAATGCGCCCAAGGCATAGGCAACTTCCTCCTCCCTATAGCAAATGAGCCCAAAAGTTTCTCCACCCAATGCTATTTGCGCCCAAGGAAGGAAGTGTTTAAAAAGTTTCTAAGGCGTGGATTTTTCCCTCACACACCCTCAAATGCGTCCAAGAATGGAAGTTGCATGGGCTAAATGCGCCCAAGGGAGATGAAGGGTCACTAAGTTGTGGCGCTTTCCTTTTGCATGTGTGATATGCGTTCAAGGTTGGAAGTTGCACATGCCATATGCGCCTAGGGAAGGTGAAGAGTCACCCAAGGCGTGGGAAATTCCTACACACCACATGAAATGTGCCCAAGGGAGTTGGGACTTTAAAAAAAAAAAAAATTGCTAAATGTGAGGACAAGTTCCCAAGGCGTGGAAAGGCTAGGAGTGGAATGGAAGTCAACACATGCAAATGCGCCCAGCAAGGTTGAGAAGGGTAAAAGGTAAATGCCTAAGGCATCGAGAATAGAAGCTTGATGGGCAAAATGCGCCCAAGGCAACATGAGGTGGAGACAAAAATTCCTAGGCGTGGAAAATAGAAGGGGTATGTGTGAAATGCACCAAGGCATGGAAAAGCACAAAAAAAAAAGGTTTCTAAGGCATGGATTTCCTTTACCAGCCTCAAATGCGCCCAAGACATTAAAAGATTCCTCCTCCACCTAGGAAATGCGCCCAAGCCTGGAAGAGATGATGCCAAGGAGAGAAAATGCTAAGGCCTGAAGCCTAGGCGTGGAAGAATAAAGTGAAAATAAATGCATGGGGTGAAATGCCCTTCATGGGTGATTTGAAATTAAAATTTGTCTAAAGGCATTTTGCAAGGTGAAATAAAAATTCTCTAAGGTAGAGATGAAGTTGGAAATTCCCTCATGACACATGAAATGCGTCGGGGACAACGAGGAAATTTCTCAGGAAAATCAAGGGCAATGACAAGGCAAGAAATTGAAGACTGCAGATGTGGAAGACGTTCAAAACAAAAAATAGAGTCAACCTTAGTAATTTTTGTTATTTTTCAAAAATAATAAAAATTAAACTTACCCTTTCTTCTGGATACACATGGAAAGTATGATTTCTGAGGGGAATTTTCTTCTGGGTATTGGACATTTCCAATTAGGAGATGGTTTAAAACTCTTCCACGTCTTGCTCGTGTTGTTTCGACAAAGATTTTAGCCTAGCGCCCGTTTAACAAATTTCCTAAGGCTTCGAGGGATAAATTGTCTAAAGGAAAATAAAGCAACAGGAGGTCAAATACACTCACAGGAAAGAAATTTGTCTAAGGCATGGAGGAATGTGAAAATGAACTGAAGCTGGAACATCAAGCGTTCAAATGCACCCCCCAAGATGAAATATCTTCTAAGGCACAAACTCCAGGCAAGGTGGTGGATACGCCCATGATGAAAGTTTGCTAGAAAAGTGATGAATTCTACCAGATCCGGAGATCAATCAGTCAGGACATGGAAACTAGGTAAGTGAAGAGATTTTATCTTATAAAGTGTTGATGCTCTTCTTTTGTTTTGCAGGATGAACGCTGAAGCCAAGGCATGAAGACTTGACGAAGCTGGACAACGTTCCCAAGGAAAAGCGAAATGGCAGTGGAGATTTGGCTAAGGACACTAAGAACATGATGCAAAAGAGGCAAATGCGCCCAAGGCAGTGGGCTAAAGAAATGTGAAAGTTACAAGGAAGAAGTGCGTCCAGGAGTCAAAGCAACAGGAGGGTTGAACGACAAATCCTTTCAAATTTTATTATCTGCGGAGACGATCTTAGAGACTCTTTTGCTCTCCTCCTAACGAAACAGAATTGGCAGAGAAGAACAGTGGGAATGCGTTTTCGGACGAGAATCTTCTAGAAGAAGATAGTGGGCATTAATTGCAGATAATGGTTCCTGCAGAGGAGTGGAGAATATTCTGTGCATTCATTGCCCCACTCCTCTCTGTGGCAGTTTTTAGGGCAAAAACCCTAATTAGGGCATAAATGGCTCAATCTGAGCCCTTCATTGTAATCCGATCTGAACCGTCCGTTGGACTGGACCAACTATAAAAGGGGCATCCCCCCTCATTTGTAATGGAAGTAGATGTTAGATTAGATGAAGAGATAAGAGAGAAGATAGAAATTAGAATAGAAGTAGCATAGCATAGATTGCATAGTCTAGATTGAGGAGGAAAGGAAGTTTTCCCATTGAGGACTTTGTAAGAAGTTGTTGTGAACACTCTCATAATATAAAGATTTATCATTGTTTGGTGGTTCTATCTTCTATTGTGAGTAGCTAGCAAGGCTTGTTCGTCTTTCCAATTCAAGTAGATAGAGTAGAGTAGACTTTATTTTATGCAAGTAGTTGTTAGTTGTAAAGTGTGGCGCTTTGGTTTGAGCATATCTTCTTTCATCCATACCACTAGCGGGCTTGCTGATGGTAAGTCCGCCCTGTGTGGTCAACTGGAATATCAACACCTAACTTCGGTTGTGATTCGTGTGTTCACTTGCATCGTTGTGACGGAGTGCACATGTTGAATCACAATTTGAATATCTTTTATCATCCTTTGAAGATTGCACCGACTTCGTAGAGGTTGTTCGAAGGGAGACGAAGCAAAGTCTGGTCTGAAGACTGTTTAAGCCGATCCTCGTCCTCCACCCTTTAGGAGTAGATGATAGCATTTCCTATCCTTGCATCCTTTTACATTCAACATTATCCGGTTAGTTTAAGGACCCGAGCATCAACGAAAAATCTTCCGAAATTTGAAGATTCTTTCTTTTGAATGAGCAACTCACGTAAGTCCCCTTGGAATACCCAGCATATTCACATCAACCAACTGAGTCTATTCGCAATAAAAGGAAGCTTGGAGTTGAACGCATGAACTTTCATGCAATCTTAGCATGCGGAATACTTTGATCAAGAGGGAATAGAGTGACCGTTGGACATTTTATTCTGTGTTGGTGTTGTCATAAAAAACACGTCAACACGGAGGTGAAGACAAAAGATGTTGAAAGCAAGTATCATCAAAGATGACAGTCAAACAAAAAACACGTCAACACGGAGGTGAAGACAAAAGATGTTGAAAGCAAGTATCATCAAAGATGACAGTCAAACAAGGGGAAAAGCGCCCCTATAGCTCAGGGGCGCCCAAGAATAAGACTATCCAAATGCTAGTTTTTAAGTAAGCTTATCTCTAGGTTATCTCTTTGGCGTCAGCTCTGCTTTGCAAAGAACCTGTTTGACAATCCACGAGACATATGAAACGACGATAGCTGTTGATCGTTCGAGCATGCGAAATGGAGGATGAATTAGTAGACATCTAGGCAAAAGCACCCCTGCTGGCCAGGGGCAACCATCATTTTGAGCCACCTATTTTGGTTTTCAGCAATTGCTTTCTCCAAGGCATTTGCTCAAGCATCATTTTAGTTTCATGATCAATCCAGTTGCAACTTCACATGACCTGTCATGCAATCACAAATGAAGATCAAGCGTAAAACGCTGGAGGTGAAGGCAAAATGAAGGACATAAAGAATTGACTAAGTGTTGAAGAAAATGCACCTTCCTAGAAATAGGCACTCAACTTTTTGGGCAGTCAGATTGAGTCTTCAAGCTTCGTAACTTCTAGGAAGTCCTCCATTTTTATCAATCTCCGCGGTGACACCGTCAACAGATTCAACAAAAAATCAAACATTCGACGACGAAGATCAAACTGGAGCTATTCGTGAAAGGTCGCAAAGTGAAAATTACAGCACAAAAGGTCAAAGGTGCCCATGAATTTGAACCCTCTAAATCAATTTTCATGACCTGCGATGCCAGTCATCCTTTTCGAAATTGAACTGGTTATCCATTCCATATCTCACCATGTTCACGAGAATCGTCAGTCATCAATGATCGCAGATCAAAGCATGAAGGGTCAAACTGGAGAAATTGAAAAGCATCCGAGAAAATGACTAAGTCTGACAAAAAATGCACCCTTTTGGGAAAAGGCACCCAAGAATTCAAGGCAACAGATTCAGGTTTTAAGATTTGTAGGTCCCAAGGACATCTCTTCACAGTTGATCCAACTTTGCAGTGAATCTGTCAACAAGGCTTCAGGATCAATCGAGCGACCGGAATTAAGGATCAAATAGAGGTAGTTTGTCAGAAAAAAGAGTATTCAAAATTTCTCTAACTCTCCAACTTGGACACCTAAAGTCAAAATAGGCCCCAGTTGACTTGAGTTAAGATATTTTGAAAGCTTCTTCAAGCCTAGGTGTCTCAAATTAGTTGGAGATGATTCAGTTAATTGCAGATCACGGAGGTGATTCCCCCAATTAGGATTGGGACGTCCTATTTGAAGCTTGCAACTCCAAATCAATATGTATCAAGCTTAGGCATCTACTCTTCATTATTTCTTTGCAGGTTGAAGCTCAAACACAAATATTTTTCTCTCCGAAGCCATTTGAAGATCTAACAGGAGCCATTTTCAACGTTCTTCGTGTTTTCAAGAACAAGTTGCATAGAGAAGCAGTTTTTCAAAGTTTACATTTCCAGGCGTGATTTTCTTGAAGATTCAGGGAGGCAGTTTATAACTCCTAACTTCTACCCCTCATATTTCTTCTAGCTTCTCACCCTCATATTTCTTTTGTTCTGGTCTTAGATCTTCTTGCATGTCCAAGAAAACAACAGTTATTCACAAATCTGGCCTTCTGGGTATGATCAGCATAGCATTGGCCATAAAACCCACGTGTTAGATTATTCCAGAGAAAGAAGCCTCGCTACCTCTTTTTTAGGGTTTTCGAAAAAAGTCACCAGTTCAAAAAACAGACAAACTGGGTTTGTTTAGCTTTGAAGCGCCTACAATACCCATGTGTTAAATTTTTCTGGGAAAAATAGGCTTTTGCTACCTTTGAAACCTCTGCCCCGGAGGGTTCTTGCATGTACAAGGAAAAGTAACTTTTTAAAATTTTTGACGTTTGTGGTCCATTCAGAAAAATATTCCCAAGAAAACCCACGTCTCAAAATTTTTCATAAAAATTACCCCTCAGTGAGGCTATTTTTAGTTGTTGCAAAAAAAGTTGTCCAAACAATATCGCGTTCACAGTTACTCTTCAAGGCTTTTAGAATGCAATTCTCTCAGGTTGAATACAAGACCAAATCGGTCTTACTTTGCAAATTCCTAAAAACAACTGACATCGATTTGCATCGAGCACACACATCAAAAGCATAAAGTTGCAGAAGAAACAAAGGCCATCACTCCAGTTATGGAGCCGCTAGGGTTACCAGTCAATGAACTGCTAGTTTAAGTGTGCAGATATTTCCAGGAGTGCTCAAGTTGCTAACAAGCAGTGAATTGACGGTTAAGGCATTTGATGATCTCTAGATGATGAATCAGTTAATTGTTTCTTAGAGGAGATGATTGCTCAGGGAGGCAACCAATCAAATGTCAATTAGGATGTCCTATCTCTCCAAAAATAGCATTTAAGACAAATAGTTAACTTGATGCCTCTTTCCAAGTTAATTTGTTGTCGCCCAATTGTGCATGTCTATTTTTGGAGACACTTTCATATATTGGAGTTAGCTTTAGTTTAGAATCAGTTAATTGAAGTAGACTTTCCAGTTAACTGTCAGGTTACCTACTTTTAGACATAGGAATAAATCTTGCAGATTGGCAAGAATTCATTGTTTAACTCAAGGAGATTTTAGGGTTGCCTACTCCTTTGAGCTTCTATAAATAAGAGCCTTTGCTCATTATTTTGTAACTTTACTTCATGACAGCAAAACGCTGAGCTCAAAAGACTTCGACTTTGTTTGCTTAGTATATGTTCTTGAATCGTATTTGTTATAGCTAAATGCTGAGCACAACTTGCGTTCTTGTTATTCATATAGGTGTATTCAATCTATGTTCATGTGTTATTGGTTGATCTCTTGTTGTGTGATTGTCTCTTTCATGCAAGTTGCTGTCCCAAAGTGTAATCTTTGATCGAAGTTGAGATAATAAATCAGGAGAGCCACGTGCCTTTGATCCAAAATTCTCAAGATCTTTCATGTATGTTGTTCCAAATAATCTTTCGTTCAATCTACACCTCGGAAAGAGCACCACACCTCTTGGGGAATTTTGAGAGTAAAATTATTGTTATATGTTGTTTCTAGTAGTCTACATTTCAGCCTACACCTTGGAAAGAGCACTGCGCCTCCTTGGGAATCCTGAGATCTAGCCTACTATTTGATGATTACTTACGTGAACTCTACTTTGGCGTAAATCTGGAAGTTCAAAGCCTTCGGATGCATTCTGAGTGACAGTTCGTCTAAGTGATCAAACCATTCCCAATTTTCTCATAGATCCTCTTGCTTTGTTTTTCTTGAGGAGATAGGATAGATTAAATGTTAGCCTAGATGTAGTTAAGATTTGCAGAAACCAGAGAAAAACCTTAGCTGCAATGCATTGTGTTTTATAACCTTGTGTTGTGCCGTTGAGTAAAAGATAGGAACTTAGTTTACTTTACTTTTTACGCAACCATCAACAAAAGAGGGAGCTTCCCCTCCTAATTTGAAGAGCAGTTAATACTGTGCTTAGTTGTCTATTTCCAATAAGCACTCTAGAGGTGCTAATTGAAATGCCAACAAAAGTTAAGTATAAGGTTGACCGGACCCTTGATAAGTACAAGGCTCGGTTAGTAGCCAAAGGGCTCTCACAAATAAAGGGCATTGATTATGAGGAGACTTTTGCTCCTATAGCCAAAATGAGTACTATTCGGCTTGTCCTCACTATTGCAGCTCATCTTGGTTGGAAAGTCCAAATGCACGTCAAGAATGCATTTCTCAATGGTGATCTACAAGAAGAAATCTACATGACACAACCTCCTAGTTTCAAGGTTGCTGGCAAAGAACACCAGGTTTGCAGACTTGTGAAAGCACTCTATGGTCTTAAACAGGCTCCACGGGCATGGTACATGAAAATTGATAAGTACTTTGTTGATCATGGTTTTCATAGGAGCCCTTCTGATTCAAATTTGTATGTCAAATAGTTTGGTGATGATATTCTTATGCTTGTTGTCTATGTTGATGACCTTATCATTATTGGTAGCTCACAACATCTGATTGAGGAGATCAAACACAATCTCAGTTGATCCTTTGACATGACAGATTTGGGACTTCTTCATTATTGTCTCGGTGTTGAGGTTTGGCAGATAGCTGATAGCATCTTTATTTCTCAGTCCAAGTATGCTCGTGCTTGCTTGATAAGTTCAGAATGAATGATTGCAAACCTGCATCTACACCTATGGAGAAAGGGCTAAAACTATTAGCAAAATCAGATTCGTCTGTGCAAAACGAATCTGCATTTAGGCAACTAGTAGGCAGCCTCATTTATCTCACTGCTAGTAGACCTGATCTCAGTTTTGTAGTGAGCTACATCTCTCGCTTCATGACAGCTCCTAAAGCTAAACATTGGGTTGCAGCGAAGTGTATGTTGCGATATGTGAAAGGCACTTCTGACTTTGGCATTTTGTATGGAAGGTGCAAAGTTCCTAAGCTGATTGTCTATACAAAATCAGATTGGGCAGGTTCTGTTGATGATAGAAAGTCTGCTTCTGGGTATGTATTCAGTTTGGATATAGGTGCAGGTAAATGGACCGACAAGAAGCAACAGGTAGTGGATTTTTCCTCAACTAGAGCTGAATATTAGGGAACTGTTAAAGCAGCTTGTGAGGCAGTTTGGCTTCAAAGGGTGCTTTTTGACATGCAAATGTCTCAAGCAGGGTCTACCCCCTTGTACTGTGACAATCAAGGGGTGTTGAAACTCACTAAAAATCCAGTCTTCCATGAAAGGAAAAAGCATGTTGAACTTCATTGTCACTTCATCTGCTAGCTTGTTGAAGATGGATCATTGGTATTGCAATAGGTTCCAATAGAGGATCTAACTACTGATATTCTCACCAAGTTTATGAGCCCGGATAAGTTTGTCAAATTTAGGGGGCACCTTGGTGTAGCTGATAGATTGAGCATTAAGGGAGGGTATTAAATTAGTATTTACTTAGTTTATTAATGTTCAATATTGTAATTTATCAGATTAGATAGTTTCTTTTCTTTTGTTTAGTTTTGCTTCATTTAGCTTTTGATTAGATTTAGAAACATTCTAATTTCTTTCTCAATCTCCTTATTGTAAAATCTATAAGAGCGATTGCCTCTTACTAATTTATTCATTCAAGATTTTACCATAATATGACAGATGTTTGACTAAGTTAAGTGTTACAAAAACCCTATAATCTATTTTATATTACATCCTCATTAGAAAGCAAACTTGCCTCAAAACTTTGTTTGAAGGTTTACACAAAATGAAGCATACTTTATTTAAGGGAAGTTGTCACTCAAACATCTAGATCCTTTACACAAATGCAAAAGTGGTTTTGCACAAAGGAGTGGGATCTTGATATTGCCAACATTCCCATAATCCATCATGATTTTGGATTTCAGCAAGGGATAATGAAGAATTTGTATCATTGCCTAGGATCTTTGTGGTAATGAAATGAGAGAAAATTTGTCTTCAATAACAGATCTTTCCAATTTCCAACTCTTGATTATGTTGTTGAAAGTTATTGACAAAAACATATCCTAGTTCAAAATTGCAATTTGAGGTAATATCAGAGTTGCGTAGCAAAAGCTAATTACATCTCAAGGAAGAGTTAAGGATTACTAATCTCCAAGGGTTGGTTTGGGACCCTTACAAAAGATTCAATTAGCAAGATAAAAACCATCATTGCTTGAGGACAAGCAATCTTGGGAAGGGTGGACTGTCATGTCCCCACCAATAAATGAAATTGTAACAAAAAAATCAACTTATTTCCTAAATGCTGGTCGACCCTCCTCGTATTTTAAAAGGAAAATAAAATAAATATTTCTTGGCCGGCCAACTATTGCCAAGGCATATATATATATATATATATATATATATATATATATATATATATATAAAGTCACCCACATTAAATATGGATTATGGAGGGGATTAACGAAAAAGAAGAACAGTGAATATAAATATCATTAAGGAAAGGAGGTTGTGATTACTCTATGAGGAGGCAGCGGTTCATAACAAGAGAATAGCAATGCATTAAGATCAATAATTAAGATCTGTTTATGGGCAGCGATTAATGAGTGAAAAGGAGTGCTTAGTTTAGTTATTGAAAAGGCAGCGATCAGTTTGTAAACAAAGTGTTATGTCCTTTCAAAAGGCTATCACCCTGCAAAGTGATGTGTCTCCTCATTTAAATGTGAAGATATAAATGATATTTGAGGAGTGAAGAATAGGGGGGAGGAAAGGAATGGATATACAATAGAAATCCATGAGAAGGAAGAAGCAGATAAGAAACAAGAGAAATAAGGAGTGGAAATAATAAGAGATCTATTGGAATGATTATTAGCAAGAATATATTTGGGAATTAAGTTTAATATAATTATAATTATATATAAATAAAATATATATGTATATATGATCATGTAATAGTGATTATTATAAATCTAATTAGAAATATATATATATATATATGTGTGTGTGTGTGTTAGTGTGTGTGGTTTATATACAATTATGCAATAATGATGCTTGCAGCAATTATTGAGCCTTATAAGTAATTATGATTCTTTAATATAAATATGGATAATAGATTCTTATTCATTTGACTTTCATAAAGCAATCATATTAGGATTTGGGAGGGAAACATGTTAGGGAAGGGCAGTATAGGAATTGCCTTGGAGTGATGTTCCTGCCACTTGGATGTTCTCACAACATAAGTACAACAGCCCAAGTTGGATGGAATTGTCTTGGTTGGATGTTTCTGCCACTTGGGCCAAGGGGGGTATGAGCATGCCCTTGGGCTTAATTGTGATGAATAGTTTTTCTGGCACCATATCATGCATTTCTCTCCAATCCCTACCATGATTGGCTATTGGAAAAAAGTCTATAGATTGGATTCAAGTTTAAGTTGCTATTCATTATTTCATAAATGTTAATAGTTCAATTATTCTTAAGTTCAATATCTATTATACAATTTACTATGGAATATTATTTGTAAAACAATTGTATGTTGCATAATTGCCCCTTAAGCCAAATTCAGACATACTCCAAGTAGGGGACATTACAATTCAACTGGCTATCTAGAACTCTTCTTTTTCTTCGAGGATCCCATGCTACAAAATACCTATGATGTGCTATATCTCCAAACAGCCACTTAAACTATTAATCAAAACCTCGAGACTAGAGCCAGGTGCTAGAGATTTATTAGTTTCTGCACCCACAATGCCAATAAGATTAACCACTGCATGTCAAAAAGCATTACTTCTAGTGCAATGAGAACAAAACATTAGCGAAGATGATTCATTTTGCACGAGCCTCCTTAGCTCCTTAGATTTTAACCTTCACCACCTAGCCACTAATAAAAACCTATTTAAGTTTAATAACATCTGTTGACATTTTGGTAAGGGGAGCCACTGGTCCCCAAAAGGTATAAATAAAAACATTAAGGTGGCTTCAATTTTGAATAATGGCCTATTTCACCCCAAGCAAAAGGGTGAGCACTATATAGGGAAGTGAAGGGATCCTAATCAATACCACAATTAGCCAAATAGTTTGCCACTGAATTAGCATACCTATGACAATGAGAGAATTTGACTTCATTAAATTAAGAGTTGAGGAAGAGGGCTTCCTCTTGAAATCTACCAAGTTGCTAATTGGGGCATGAGCTTGTCTTCAATGCATTGATAACAATAAGATAATTACCTTCCACTACAAGATTTTGAACACCAGTAGACAAAGCTATTGCCATCCTTGCAACCACTTATTTCCATACCACCTTGTTATTTGTCTTGTAATTCAAAAACAGTGACCCGCCATATAGAAAACTGCCATCTTTGTGAAGGACAATCCCTACCCCAACATTCTCTAGATTTCCTTGTGATGCCCCATCAAAATTTAGTTTGATGAATCCCCTAGAAGGGAAGGCTCCATTCCTCCTTTTTACCTTTTTACCTTTGAAACATGCTCCTTTGGTCATTAAGAATCACCTTACCGTTTTCTGAATGATTATCTCTTAGCCCTTGAATGAGTTAACATAACTATTTAACATTATAATTGAATGTATATATAGAGCATGGACACAAATACGTTTAAGAGAACATGCTTGGAACTCAAATTATGGCTATCAAAAGTGATGGAAAATACACAAAAAAATGTGTGAACACATACAAGAAAAACTGTAAAGTATGAAAAATGAAAACAAGTCTTAGAAAAGAAATAAAATACATATGTTAAAATTAATTTTGATGACAAATGCCTAGATCAAACTAAAGTTTTTAGTGAATAGACATTAGACTCTATGTTCCATGGCGTTTCCAAGACGGACGAAAAGAAATGTGGAGACACATATACAGGATGGCAGATGTTAAGATAAATCTTTTTTTTTTTTAATTTTTATGGGAAGCTTCCTTTTTGAAGAGTGAAAGAAATGATAAGTTTCCTTTTATAGAAATTTATAAAACTACCTAAAACTAATGGGGATCTCTTTGAGCATGCAGAAATAGAACTAAAAACAAACATATCCTTTTGTTCTCTAGCTAGGGAACAAGGCAATTCAATGCTTCTGCACCATACAAGAAGCTTTTATGTTTTACAATTTACATCTAAAATGGAAAATCTATAACAGCTAGTAGATGTTCATTCCCTTTAGCTAAACAAAGAAACTAAAATTCATGATTAATATGGTAGAATTGGATAAACATATGCATAAACTACTATGAATCAAATATGAAGGTTTGCATACAAGCTACAAGATTTCAACTGATAAAGACTGCAACACAAATCCTGCAATGATCAAATTGCATTCAACTCATAAAACATATAACAGTTAAAATCACAAGGACACTTAAATAGTCATCTTAGTAGCAAGTAGGCATAGCATTACCATTGAAAATCTAAATGCAAATGAAACTTATTTATAAGCATTTACAAAGTTTTTTCTGAGAAATAAGAAAAAAACTAAATAGAAATTCTATAGAATGAGTAGTTTGCTCGGGCACAAGGCAAGCTTATTATACAATTTTTTTCCATTAAATTCAATATAAATCAAAAATAGATTTCCGATAAAAATAACTACAACCAAAACAGACTCTCTAGAAGGTCATTAAAAAAACATCCTCAAATAAATGATCTAGGAACTGCTCTAGAATAGATGCTCCAAAAATAAAATTCTCAAAAAGCATGGATGGCTAAAAGTAGCTACTTGGAGTACCCTTGGATGGCCCTGGTGCATCAACAGCAGTATTTGAATCTTGTGCTCTCTGAAATTTGTCAGTGAAATTCTAAATTTGAGATTCATCAGGCTGCAGCATTGAATCCATCTGAATCATCTGCACATCAAAGGTAAGACTGCTCTGTGTAACCAATGTGTCAATCTCCTTGGCTACCTCATCGTTTGCATCATCAATGTTTTGGGCAATGGTGGGTAATCTGTCAATATTTTAATCCTGTTGAGCTTTCCTCAATGCATCCTTTACAAACCTTGGAAATCCAGACTGTACCTCATCCTTATCAATCTGAACACCATCTTACCAGAAAAAGTATAGGAAATGGAGGCTACCAAGGAAGCTGATTGCTGTCTACTTTCATCCAATTTGTCCTTTTGATCCACCAATACAGTAATAGCTTCATCATAAGTCGGATCAAGGATCTAATTTTATATGACTAGTTGAAGTTTTATCAGCTCTAACACAGGCCACCACACCCATTTTAGTCAACTTCAAAGGTCAAAGAGCAACAAAAGATTAGATTTTTTCAATAAAATTATCCTAATTTGGAACTCTACTCATTGTATTCTGCTCTAAATGTGAAATTTACCTCCTTAGAATCCTTGCTTTGGTTAATAGAGATTATAACCTCTCCAATAATTTTGGTCCCTGTTGGTAGAACCTATCACTCCATCGATCAAGACTTTTCCCATGTACAACCAGCTGATCTCTAGAATGCAAGACTTGTGTTACAAAACTTGTTGAATTAGTTGCGGGCTTTAGGAGGTGAGCAATGAATTCCTTAAGTTTCTTATTTTCACCTTTTAATCTTTCTTTGATACTTTTTTGATGACATCAAGAAGATTCACATCCCCTTGACATGTCCTCGTTCCAAAACTAGTTTCAACCAATTGGAAATTTGTGAGTTCAATCTCATGAATAGCTTTCCCTTTAGGAGGAACTGCAGTCTCTAAATACCTTATGTGTTTTTCATCACCTTGGATTGCTTCTTTGGAGATTCTATCTCTGATAAGAAGCATCAAACTTTCTCTTTCTAGTAGCCATATATTTTTCCCATTATAGTGCTTCATTTTCTTGCTCTTTCCTTCTAGGAGGGCTAGGGGAAGGAATCCTAATAATAGGAAAAGGAAAAACAGAAGGTGCAAGATCTTGTAAATGGGTGGAATAGGAATAGACGATGGCATAGAAGGAATCTCAGATTTGGATGTTGAGGCAACAACCAAAAGAACAGTTGAAGAGGAATGGATAGAGGGATTCCTAGGAGGAGAAGAAACACAAGTAGAAACTGAAACCAAAATTGGTGATATGATCTCAGACTTTGTACTTGGTGGTGAAGAGGAAATATTTTACTCTTCTTTCCAACCATCTTCAATTTCGATATTGCTTGAGTTGTATCTGTGATACTTACTGCCTGCGGAATTTGAACATCTTCTTCCTGACTCTTATTATTGCTCTCATCTGTTAATTTAGATTGCACATGTGAAAGAGGAGGTACTTTCTTTTGATGATGATGTGATGAAACAGCTGAATTTTGCCCCTTAGATGACCTTTTTGATTCAAAAATACATTACTTCTATCTAAGACTGATTTGGTCCTGTTGGGAATAGAAGTATTTTCTCTGACATTCCAATTCACCATGTCTAAAGGCCGCTGATTCAAATTGGCTGAGCAGTGAAATAAGGAGATACAATTTCTTATTCTGAATCTGAAAAATTCTCCCCAACCTCTTCAGGAATAAATCAATCAACTATTTCTTGGTGAACCTACTACTACGCCTTCTCATCTCATATTCATCCATACAATTTTCCCAAAACTCTTTTATGTTTCACATATGCCGAAAATGAATTCCCAACCTCTTTAGATAAAATACCCTGTGAATCATTGTTACACTTTTCATAGAAAAACTTTAGGTTAAATATAGTAAGTTCCACACTCACCTACTTAGCATCGTTTGCATCATTTCTCTTATAAAGGTCTCTATCTTAATAGGAAACCTTACCACCTGTTTCTGTTTATCTCTTGGTTAAAAATGCACTTTAGATGCTTGCAAAACTCAAGCATAACCAAATGATCGTTAGGATACCTAGTAAGCATATACAGAAAGGATGAAAAGCCAAATACTTTGATACAGCTTTATGTGGGTAACCAGATGAACCAGTCTGTTGACATTGAAATAACATACCTTGCCTGCCCTGAAAAGCAGATATGCAACTCCTTTCCGGCTTTTTGACTGATTCGCATTACAAAGATGTCATTTACCCTCTTATGATGTCTAATGACACATCATATGTGCAGGGAACCTGCAAAGAAAATAATGACAATGCATAGATATATGCAGAAAATAAGAGCAAGAGAGTGCTTGTATGTTAGGTTCATGCTGCCACTTCAAAGGGGAAGTCCTCCCAATAGACCATAAACTCCAATTACAATATTTAAGATGTCTCTTGCTTGTGCAAATCCTTTCCGGCTTTTTGACTGAATGCATTACAAAGATGTCATTTACCCTCTTATTATGTCTAATGACACATCATATGTGCTGGGAACCTGCAAAGAAAATAATGACAATGCATAGATATATGCTGACAATAAGAGCAAGAGAGTGCTTGTATGTTAGGTTCATGCTGCAACTTCAAGGGGGGCAGTCCTCCCAATAGACCATAAACTCCAATTACAATATTCAAAATGTCTCTTGCTTGTGTAACTACAACTATATAGCTAACAAATAAGGACAACTACTACTAGCCCATGGATGTGGGATAAATTCTTTATTCTAACTAATAGGGTGATTTACAAAGCAGAGGTACCCAAGACTTTATTTAGTAATACATAATACAAATATGGGTAAGGATGTTCTTGACATTGCTTCTCCTTTAAAACAACATTATTCTCAAAGCTTGAGATGGGTGAATTGTGACAAAATAGTTGTTGGCTCTCATGTTTCATCTTCACATTGCATGCCTTGCCATTGCACGAAAGCCTCCTCGATGGTGCGAGTGTGAAGTTGCCTCTCATAAGTGTGTAAGATTTTTGCAGCTTCCAAAGAGAGTGACCCCTCTTCATCCAATGTTGGAAGGGATATGTGCACACTTGTGGTTTGACTAATAACTTTCTTGAGGCAAGAGACATGGAAGAGTGGATGGATCTTTGTAGTAGGTGTAATGGCTAGTTGATAGGCCACTTTCTTGATGCATTTGATTACTTGATAAGGGCCATAAAATTTGGGACCCAACTTATGACCCACGTTGTTGCATAAAAAGGATTGTTTGTAGGGTGCAAAACGACAAAATCACCCACTTCAAAAATTTGATGTGCTGCTTCATATGGTTCTGTGTGTAAATTCTCCTTGAGGTTTTTGAGAACCTGCGTTTTGTGGGACAGGGCACAAAAATAGGGGTGGGGCAGGGCACAAAAATGAGCCAATTTAGTTAGGTGGTCCACAATCACCAAAATGACTTGTTTACCCCTATACTTAGGAAGCCCCACAATGAAATTCATGGAAATATTGATCCATGTGTTTGGAATAGGAAGGGGTTGTAAAGATCGTGAACTTTTGGCTGTTTTTCCCTTGTTACATTGACATAAATCACATTCAACATCAAAATTTGGCATCTTGCTTGAGTTCATCCCAAAAGAAATTTTGCTTCATGTGCTCATAAATCTTCAAAAATTTGAAGTGACCATTGAGTAACTGCTGCTTGAGCATGGAGTTGCAACACAAGTAAATTCTATTACAATACTTCAATGCTGGATCTTGCCTTAACTGAGAATCTGCTTCCAATTGCTGAATAATATCCTCAAATCTGGGATTGGCCTCCTATTCGCAATGAACCTCCTTGATCCAAGTTAGTATCAAAACTGAAGAGGAAATATTGACCCTTGTTCTTTAAATTTATGAGAAAGTGTATCAGCCACTACATTCTCTTTTCCTTTTTTATACACAATCTTATAGCCATACCCCAACATCTTTGTGACCCATTTTTGTTGTTATGAGGACACTTGTTACTGTGAGAAATATAATAATATTTGAGGTTGTTGTGATTAGTTTTGATCTAGATTTGATGATCCAAGAGGTATGAATGCCATTGTTAAATAGCATGTAAGATAACCATCATCTCCTTTTCATAGATCGATCTAGCCCAATTTTTCCCTAATCAATTGCTTTCTGGTAAAAGCTAGTGTCAACCCTTTTTTACATCGAGGCTGCTCTTATTCTATCATTGAGGCATCACATTCCAGGACAATTTTTTGTGTCAAGTCAGGCATTGGCAGAACTAGGGTGGAACACATCATATTATTGAGGGCATGGAAAGCTTGTTCTGCAGCCTCATTCCAAACGAATGAGTTCTTTCTGAGGAGGGCTATGAAGAGTCTTGCAATCTTACTGTAATGTTTGAAAAAATTGCAATAATATTTTGTCAAGCTTACAAATCCACGAAGATACTTGATGGACTTGGGTCGGGGCCAATATTGCATGCCTCAATTTTTTTGGATCAATGCACACTTCTTGTGAAACAATATGATCCAAATTCTCTACTTGTACATCAAATGAACATGTGGAGTGCTTAGTAAAAGGAGAATGGTCCTACAAAATCTTGAGAATAAGTTCCACATGCTTGACATGATCAAGCCCAAGTGTGATTGTAGATATGTCATTAGGAAACACCAAGATGAATGTGCAAAAATAGTGTTGAACACATAATCATCAAAATCTGAAATATAGAGGGAGCATTAGTAAGACCAAAGGGCATCACAATAAACTCATAGTGACCTTCATGCCTGTGGAAAGCTATTATGAATGTCTTCTTTGACCTGAATTTGATGGTAATCAGATCAAAAGTCTAGCATGGTAAAAAATTTGGCCATCTAATAAATCACCTATAATTGGAATGGGGAACTTGTCATTGATGGTGAGTTTGTCGAGTTTCTGAAAATTGGGCACTGGTCCAACTTGCATCTTTCTTAGGAACCATCACTATTGGAGTTGAATAAGGGGCTATTATTTGGTCAGATTAGTCCAACTTCTAGTGATTCCTTGACC
The DNA here is from genome assembly GCA_007115665.2 of Sequoiadendron giganteum. Classification (NCBI taxonomy): domain Eukaryota; kingdom Viridiplantae; phylum Streptophyta; class Pinopsida; order Cupressales; family Cupressaceae; genus Sequoiadendron; species Sequoiadendron giganteum. Next base: position 316,354,503 of record CM021103.1, read on the forward strand.
ATTTTTCTCAATCTCATTCCTTTGCTCAAAAGGATATCTATAAGGCTTAATATTTGGACGGTTCTTGTATGCTATGACATATGTATAAAAATATCAGAGTTCTTTTCTAGTGGATATTAAACTTATTATTGTCAAGTTGAGTTTGCACTTCTATTCCTATGTAAATGCCTTGGACAAGATTCCATTTCTCTCTGTTCAATTACTTTTCTCTGAATTGAATGAAGAATTTAGCATGTTATTGTTAACTGATTAGGTGCTTTCCTTTTTCTCAGTTTTTCAGAGGACATCGATGGTGAAATTTGAGGATTGCAATGTTGGAGAAGCTGTTTCTGCTGTAGGAGTGAAACTAGAGATCTCTGTGGCTAAACAAGTTCTCAATCATTTAGGAAAGAGCTCAGGAAGGTTTCAGATAGGGACTTCAGGTTATATTTATAAACACTGGAAAGGTGTAGTCTATCCAGAAAAAGTGCCACAAAAGAAATGGTTTGAATATTATACACACATATTTGACACCGTGGAGATAAACAATACATTTTATCGTCTACCTTCCAATGAAGTATTTGAATCTTGGCGCAATCAGGCTCCAGCAGGCTTCTGCTATGCATTGAAGTTCAGCAGGTCCTTTTGGTGTAGTCTGAAAAAAATATACTCTTTTTTATTGCAATTTACTTTCAGTGGTGAGAATTCTTACCACAATTAGTCAATATGCTGACAACAGGGGTATAGACCTTCCTTTAGTTGCAATCCGTATTTCAGATTCTTTTGAAGGACATTATATTTTTTATTTAAGTTACAGATCTTCTTAAGAGATTTTGAATCTGTGGTTTGATTTGGTCTAATATTCACTGTTATATGATTATGAAAAATAATATTTGGAGCCCTTCTTATCTTTGGATTTGAATTTCAGATTTGGGACCCACCTAAAGCGTTTGAAGGATCCATATCAGCCAATCTCTCTTTTCATTGATCGAGCTGCCAGATTAGGGAAGGATCTTATTGGACCAATCCTTGTGCAGGTTTTCATTAACTCTATGCATTGCATTTTCCAGTAAATTTTATACTAAGAATTTCTGTCCAAACCATTTCCCCGTGGAATCACCTTATACTATGCAATACTAATTCAATGTTTCTCAATTTAGCTATTTAAGATTAGAAAAGCTAAAAATGGTACTACTGCAGAATGTCATGGTAAATAACATGTTTTAGTTGTTTCAGCTTCCTCCTAAGTTTGATGTGAATGTGGAGCGTCTTAAGGAATTCTTGAAATATGCTCCCAAAGAGTATCGTTGGGCAATTGAGTTCAGGGACACAAGGTGGTTCTGTGATGATGTATATGATCTCCTTCGGGCCCATAATGCTTCACTTTGTATACATGATCACGAAGATATCAAATGTGTACATCCACAGGTAGTATTCGTTTTGAATTATAGAACTCAGTGTCATAATACATGCACTTGAGAAAACATGTCTGATTGCATACTGCATCTGTGACAAATATCATCAGATAATTTTTATTATTATTAATTTTTGCCACTAGAACTCTTCTTTCAAAAGTATAACTGAAAACGTTTTAATGAAATTAGGTCCTGACTGCTGACTGGATCTATCTTCGTTTTCATGGAAAAAATTATAAGCATCGCTACAATAAGAAGCAGCTTCAGCAACATGCCAGTTGGATTCAGAAGCAGCTTGTAGCCGGTGTTGATGTGTTTGCATATTTCAACAATGACTATCGTGGTTATGCAGTTTCAAATGCAATTAAGCTACGAGAACTAGTTATGGGGAAAAAGTAATGCCACCGTCACTTTTGTAAATTGTACAAGTGTAAGAAGTCTTGTGACTTGAAGTAAAAGGAGAAAGCAGTCACCCATAGGATGCATTTAGAAGCATTGGAGATCTATTCTACTAAATCCCAAGAGAACCCAGGTTTGTTATAGGATTACAATATTAAAGGACCATGACACCGATCATCTAGTTTTGTAAAAGTTGTTTCTTTTAACGAGAAGTACAAGTGAATTTTTATTTGTTCTCCCCTCTCCTTCTACACTGTAATTATACAGCAAATACATATAGAGGGTGATGTGACTTGATAGTGTTAAAGTTTCAGTGTGCTAAAGAAAAAATCAATGATTACAATGCTTTATTATTAAGAGAAAAATGGACGTTTCAACATGGGGTTGAATTATTTATTCTGTTTTCATAGAATTTAGTGGGAAAGCAATAGACTGCCAAAAATAAATAATAATAATAATAAATAACATTATGGGATTTGATTGATGGGGTAATTGACAACACAGAAAAAAGAAGAATTAAAAGTAGTGACGCCCATCCTTGGATTTTGTTGAGTTGAGTTCTGATGGAGCTGCAAAACACAATCTAGGAAAGGTAGGATCGGGGTGTCTTTTTAAGAGATTCAATAGACGATTTTAGAGAAGGTGCTTCTTCTTAGGAAAAGCTTCTGATAATGAAACATAGGCGATTGCTTTGGTGGAAGGGCTGAAATTGGCAATGGAGAGATCGGTGAAAAAGGTTATGGTTGTTGGAACATGTTTGCCGTTGTGCCAAAAGATCGATCTATTAACGTCCGATAGAAACACTAGAGATAAACGGATCCATGGGAGGCAATTAGTCTGAAGGGAGACGTTGGCGATTAGTCCAACCCCCCCCCTCACCTCAACATCACCCGAGGGGATTTGAACTTGTGACCACAACTCTAATACCATTTGTTGGAACATGTTTGTCATTGTGCCAAAAGATCGAGCTTTTAACGTCTGATACAAACACTAGAGATAAATGGGTCCATGGGAGGCAGTTAGTCCATGTCCCAATTTTGAAGGGAGACACTGGTGATTAGTCCAACAGTGGTTGAAGTTGCTTCCTTGCTAATTATCAATGTAATTTTGCAAGGAAAAACTCCGACTTGGAAAATTGATCATATTGTTTGGGGAACTAGAGTTTTGGCTTCTATATTTGATGAAGTTATATATTGGCAGTGTTAAAATGAATGTAATAGGCCTTAAAATCTTTTTTGCAAAAAGAGTTATGCACCCACCCTTCTCAACTACAATGAGTGATAGAATCAACACTTGGGAAGGACTCCATAATGTAATAGGCATATGGATCTTTTCAGGCGATTCCCTTTCTTAGCTATGGCGAGTGATAGGATTGACACTTGGGGGGAAGGAATTCATCCTCTTTGAGTGCAAATTTTGCTGGAAATTGCATTCTCTTCATTGTTGGATAGGTCTTCGGTCCATAATCGAGACCAATGTGTTGTAGGAAGTGCTAGTTGCAAGCATGGATGAGAAGCTATGTGACTTTGCCTCTAGAAGCACCGTTTTAGATAGATACCTTAAGAACATGTTCAATATTTTGAATACCTTGACACCTTGAGAATGGTGGAAAGTGTGTTGGGAGGTGAGAGTTTGGCTACTACAAGGATTAAGTGAGCATGAGCTTCCATTACTATGGATTTATAGAGAGAAATGATTTGTAATTGCGACAACGCTGAGAATGTGGCTATGCATTCAACAAATTTATTGATTATACAGTTAACTATTTTTGAAGATTCAATACGAAATTAAGTTAAAAACTATTGGAATCCAATGCAAACACAATAATTTCTTTGTAGAAATTTTCCACTTGGAAAACTTCCAATTTGGGAAGAAAAACCCAATTTGATATGTGCCAATAGTGTTCATATTATATCAAACCCAATTTGATATGTGCTAATAGTGTTCATATTATATCATTAATTGTGTAGTACAGGAAGGTGGTTATAATGAATTATTGTTTCTAACTTCCTTGTCTATCATGTGAGTCAAATTGTGTGTCCAATATTCACTCTGCCAAGAGCTTTATGTCTCTAATTCATTGAGCAACCCCTTTTGTTTTTCCCATTCAACCTTAATATGTTGCTAGGCCCCAATCCTGTGCATCAAAGTAACCCAACCGTCCAAGCATTTGAAGAGTTAGTTTAAGATATTGCCTTACTATTTTCAAACTATGTATAATGAATCTTTGCTAATTTTGGTGAAACCACCAAATGTCATTTGTGAAACCATTGGGTTGATTTCCATTTCAACCTCTATTGATTTTGATACAACCCCTTCTACACACTACCACTTGAGATTATGTAATTTCTTTCACAAAAATGTCTTTGATCACCATTAAATTACAAAATCGCCTCTTGGTAAATTGATAGTTTTGATTGTATGAAAATGAGTATTTCTTAGAGTTTAATTTTTAAATAACATTTTTTTTAAGCCTCCATACCCCCTTTATCCTTTTTCGATAAATTTATCAAAGGTGGTTAGTAATAGAGAGGTGTATTACTAGATTTTTGAAAGAGAGCTAGGAGTATATTCCATCCTTGGCAAGAAGCTAAGATTGTGCTTGGGGATGAAGGTGAAGGGGGGTTAATGTAGGAAAACAAGCCTAAAAATCTAGATGACAAAATTTTCAACTTACAAGAAATTCAAATTGCTTGAGCTAGAGTACACATCTTAGTATTCTGATTAGGGAAAGGACATTAGAGGTCTTATAGTTGTGCATAGGCAAATGTGATATGGATGTTACTAGTGACTACACAATGTCAAATGTCTTTAAAGACATGGTTGTGGATGCAATCAAGTGTATTAATATGGATTATAGGAAGTTGAGGAAGTGGTTGGTGCTACTAGCAACATTGGGGCAAGGTCAAATCACTCTAGTGTGCGAAAAGTTGTTAACATTGATAGAAATAGGGTGGTGAGAAGATTTGTGTGGTCACCAGTGTCTTTTTCTAGGTTGACATGGTTGGTCTTGGGCCGATGTTAGATGAAAATGGGATTAATGATCCTCTTTCTTTGTCTTCAACTAAAGTTGTAGTAGCCCTAATTTGAGCAAGGACTAGGATGGTTTAAATGAGATCTTGTATGATTATATGATAATACAAACACAATCTAATATCTAGATGAGAGAAACAAGTTACTAGCTATGAGAACACAAACAATATAGATTGTAGAATGAAAATAAGACAACTATTCTAATATAGAGGATGCATAAAGTTATTACAATGAGCTAGATCAACCCACTCACCATGAAATAAATATAGGCTTCCATGATTCATGATGACACATCCAAGAGATCATGAGTTTACTCCTAATTAGAATATTAGTTAATTCAATCAATTTGTTAGTGTTTCTTAGATCAGATTAGATAATAAATTGCTCAATAGAAATGCAACACATAAGACAATGAACACAAGAAGATACCCTGGGAAAACCCTCCTCTTGAGGGAGAAAAACCCAGCAAATAGATCTCTTATATATATGATAACACAGTGATAGAAATCTGTTTACAACACAGCCCAACAATGGCTAATAGAGAGTCACAATGATTTCACACTTTTCCTTAATGCTCAGATACAAATGAATCTGTTCTTCCTTGATATCGGTCTGCTGCTACAGAAATGATGATCTACTGCTCAAGTATTAACTTCTTCTAGGAATACGAATTGTGATCAATGAACTTGATTTCTGTTCTCCCTGATATATGCGAATTTCTGCTCTTGATGATAATAGCGAACTTTCTTGATGATACGAAATTTTTTTTGTTTTGGCAAGGATAATGACCTTGTACTTATACATCATAGGCACCTCTTGACTTAGGTCGGCCTCTTTAAGAGAAATACAATAAATGATAAACAATAACATGAAGTCGGCTCAAGGTTGATACAAGGAGAATGTGAACTTAAAGGGTCGGCTCTTGGTTATATTTAAATTGACTTTCTTGGGAAGTGCAGACCGAAGCTGCAAATAACATCAACACTCCCTCTCAGCTAGGGATGAACTTCCATCTGCACAAGACACACCATATTAGAATGAAAACAAAATAGAATATCACCTCAACGTGATATTAACCATTATGGCTACTCCCATAGATGGTATAAACTCATCACAGATTCCCTCACGTGATGTTGTCATGGAGTCACACACATGACTTCCACCATAGCTTCTCCCAGAGGGTGGAAACAAGGGCTTTCACCTCAACTCTCTCTCATCAGAGAATTGCATTATCAAGGGCTTACACCTCAACTCTCTCTCAACAGAGAATTGCATTAACAAGGGCTTGCACCTCAACTCTCTCTCAGCAGAGAGTTGCATTCTCAATCAAGGATCACTGATTACTGAGACTCTTTCTCAGTCAAGGCTGCATTCTTCACCATACCAAGTTTCTCTCGGAAGTATACAAACTTAATCCTGGTGAGAGGCTTGGTGAGAATGTCTGCCGTTTGCTCTTCAGTGCTGATATACCTCAACTGTATAGCTTTCCTTTGCACCATATCTCTAATATAGTGGTACTTGATCTCAACATGTTTTGTTCTGTCATGAAACACAGGATTGACAGAAAGCTTCACACAACTTTGATTATCACAGTGTATAATAGTAGGCTCTATTGATTGTCTAAACAATCCTACAAGGAGCTTACGAAGTCACACTGCCTCACGAGCTGACACACAAGCTGCAATATACTCTGCTTCAGTTGTACTCAAGGCCACTGAAGACTGTTTCCTGCTACACCAGGAGATCATGGCAGTCCCCAAACTGAAGCAACAACCAGAAGTACTCTTCCGATCTGAGACACATCCTGCCCAATCAGAATCAGTAAAACCATGCAGCTCCAAATCCACGTTTGAAGAATATCTCAACCCATATCCAATTGTGCCACATAAATATCTCAGGATATGTTTAGCTGCTACAAGATGTATTTGCTTTGGTTCACACATAAACTAGCTAAGTGCACTCACTGCATAGCAAATATCAGGTCTAGTGTTAACTAGATACATTAATGAACCAATCAACTGTCTATACATCGTAGAATCCACTGGTTCTGAACTAGCTGCAGCTTCTTTCAACTTATCTAAATTAGTCTCCATGGGTGTAGACATAGGTTTGCAGTCAATCATACCAAACCTTTTGAGAATGTCAACAGTGTACTTCCCTTGACTTAGAATCATCTCATCTGGCTTTTGCCAAACTTCTAAGCCAAGAAAGTAATGCATAAGACCTAGATTCTTCATCTCAAACTCTGAAGCTAATTCCTTCTTGCATTTTAGAATTAGATGTTCTTCACCAGTAATGATCAAGTCATCAACATATAAAACCAAAATTAATGCTTCACCATTTACTACTTTGAAGTAGAGGTTAGAATCTGCATCATTCTTTGAGAAACCCAGACTTGAAAGATACTGATCAATTCTTTCATACCAAGCACGAGGAGCTTGTTTAAGACCATACAAGGCCTTCTTCAGCTTGCAGACATGAGACTCTTTCCCATGCACCTCAAATCCTTCTGGTTGCTCAATGTAAACCTCTTCTTCTATTATGCCATTCAAAAAAGTTGTCTTTACATCCATTTGGTGAATCTTCCATCCTCTAGATGCAGCAATAGCAATGATGGTTCTAACAGACGTGTAACGAGCCACAGGAGCAAAAGTTTCTTCATAGTCAACTCCCTTTTTTTGTGAGAACCCTCTAGCCACAAATCTAGCCTTGTGTTTCTCAATGCTCCCATCGGTTGCATGCTTGATCTTGAAGAGCCACTTAGAAGACACTACATATTTGTCTTTGGGTCTAGGAACTATATCCCAAACATCGTTCTTAAGTATAGACTGATACTCCTCAATCATGGCATCCTTCCATACTTGTTGACTAGAAGCTTCTTCAACATTTGAAGGCTCTGACTCAATAATCTGACTCATCAAGGCAACATAACTAGAGAACTTGTGAGGTCTCTTGCTTTCTCTGAAAGCTCCTCTTGAGCTGCAAACCTTTTGCTTCCTGCATTGTCCTACGAGCCCAAAGAGGTCTTTTCTTTCCAATCACAATGTCTAGAGGCCCATCAGTAGGATCCAAAGGCTCAGCTGGATTAATATCTTCTTTAGGTTCTGTATCCTCCTTCAGATTCTCTGGAATATGGTCAACTTCCATATCTTGAGGAGGTTCTTCTTCATCAATCTCCATAGGAGTGCCTTTGGACCTTCTGTAGGCAACATCTTCCTCAAATGTGACATCTCTACTAATCTCAATAATGTCCTGTGTATATCTCAAGCTTTTGATTCTCTTTGTTCCTTTCTTCCCAGGAATATGAACATAGACTGGACAGCCAAAGATCCTCAAATGACTAACTTCAGGCTTCACGCCTGAGAATGCTTCTTCAGGAGTTTTATTCTCTAAGATCCTGTGGGGACTCCTGTTTTGAACATAGACAGCTGTTCTTGATGCTTCAGCCCAAAGAGAGATTTGTAAGTCTTGATCATGGATCATAGCTTTCACTGCTTCCACAATAGACCTATTCTTCCTTTCAGCAATACCATTTTGTTGTGGATTATAGGGAACACTGAACTCCCTCTTAATCCCTGCTTCAATACAAAAGTCTCGAAATGTGCCAGAAGTGTATTCTCCACCATTATCAGATCTCAATACCTTGATCCTCTTCCCAGACAGATTTTCAATCTGTGCTTTGAATTCTCTGAATCTTTCTAATACTTCTTTTGATTCTTTAGATCTCAAGAAATAAATCCAAGTCTTTCTAGAGTAATCATCAATGAAAATAATATAATACAAGAAACCACTAGATGATGCAATAGACATTGGACCACACAAATCAGAATGAATGAGATCAAGAATACATTTAGATCTACTTTCACTGGAATGAAACGTACCTTTTGTGTTCTTGCCTAGGGCACATCCCTTGCATGTACCTTCATGTTCTTGATCGAATTTCGGAAGATCGGTGACCATCTTCTCCATGATAGGTAGAGCACGAAAGTGAATGTGAGCCAATCTTCGATGCCAAAGATCACACATGCTGGTACTGTTATGCACAAGTGCTTGAAGAGGACGAGTGCACAGCCTGTAGAGACATTCATGTCTAACTCCAATCACTTGAGCAGTTTTGAAGCTGGAGTTCTTTGCCCATATAAGAACTTTCCCTTTAGAGAAGGCAACTTGATAACCCTTGTCTTCTAATGCTGAAATTGAAACAAGGTTCCTCTTTATCCCTGGTACGAACAGTACATCATTCAACTCCAAAGAAATTCCAGAATCCAAGTGAAGAGTGGAATTTCCAATCCCTTTTACAGAATATCTAGCATCATCTCCAATAACAACTTGATCACTGGAGTTGCTTTCCATTAAGTTTGAAAGGTGACCTCTGAACCCGGTGATGTGCCTAGAAGCACCACTATCAATCAACCAAGTGTTAGAGTCAGTAGAAACATTGCTAGACAAGGCTGAATAAAATAGATAATCACTGGAGTCCTTTTGTGGAGCGACTTCTTCAACATCTGCAGTGGCAGCTTGAAGCTTGGGTCGTTGAGGGCAAACCCTCGCAAAGTGACCATACTTATCACAACGAAAACATTGAATCTTGGACATGTCTCGTTTCCTTTTGAAGGTAGGAGCATCATCATTTCCATCTTCTTGATTCCTCTTGAAGAATCCTTTCTTAAAGCCTTTTCCTTTGTTTGATGAATGAGAGGCAAGAACTTGTAATTCTTCATTCTTTGAGCTTTGACCAATTCCTCTTTTAGTTAGTCTTGACTCCTCTTGAATGCAGTCAATCCTCAATCGATCAAACTTAGGAAGTTCAGATCTTGCACTGATTCCTTGAATGAACGCCTCCCATGAAAGCGGAAGACCATTGAGAGCAAGCATAGTCAGTTCTTTATCATCAATCATGTGACCAATAGTGGAGAGCTGATCTTTTATCTCTGAAATCTTCATGAAGTATGTAATAACAGATTCTCCTTTCGCCATTTTCACATGATGAAGTTGTTGCTTCAGTGCAAGGGCTCGACTGGTGTTGTTGATTTCGTACATCTCTTCCAAGGTTGTAAACATCTCTCTTGCTGTATCCAACTTGAAGACAATTGGTACAATATGATCCTTGACGGAATCAACCAATACTTTCTTTGCCCTAGTGTCTTTCTTTCTCCATTGCAGCTTCTCTTCTTCCCCCTCAGGTTCGGGAACTTTTGTTTTCACAAACTCAGCCAAATCATTCTCTTCCAAAGTTAGCATGAACCTGAACCTCCATGATGTGTAGTTCGAAATCCCTTCGAGTCTATCCTCGATTTTCAGACCGTTCACCATCTTGAGAAATTTAGAAGATAGACTGAAAAGAAAAGATAACGAGAGTTGCAAACTAACAGATCTGAATCTGATAACTATCTTTTTCACACCCGCTCTGATACCATGTTAGTGTTTCTTAGATCAGATTAGATAATAAATTGCTCAATAGAAATGCAACACATAAGACAATGAACACAACAAGATACCCTGGGAAAACCCTCCTCTTGAGGGAGAAAAACCCAGCAAATAGATCTCTTATATATATGATAACACAGTGACAGAAATCTGTTTACAACACAGCCCAACAATGGCTAATAGAGAGTCACAATGATTTCACACTTTTCCTTAATGCTCAGATACAAATGAATTTGTTCTTCCTTGATATCGGTCTGCTGCTACATAAATGATGATCTGTTGCTCAAGTATTAACTTCTTCTAGGAATACGAATTGTGATCAATGAACTTGATTTCTGTTCTCCTTGATATATGCGAATTTCTGCTCTTGATGATAATAGCGAACTTTCTTGATGATACGAATTTTTTTTTGTTTTGGCAAGGATAATGACCTTGTACTTATACATCATAGGCGCCTCTTGACTTAGGTCGGCCTCTTTAAGAGAAATACAATAAATGATAAACAATAACATGAAGTCGGCTTAAGGTTGATACAAGGAGAATGTGAACTTAAAGGGTCGGCTCTTGGTTATATTTAAATTGACTTTCTTGGGAAGTGCAGACCGAAGCTGCAAATAACATCAACACAATTGATACATGTAGCTTTGGTTAAATAGAGATGGCACTTTAACTTGCCACAATCAAGCAAGATGAGGCAATTAATGCACTTGGTGATCTCAAATCAAGCTAGACATGCCATTATTAGCTTAACTAGACAAATGCAACCTACTTAAGTAAGTTTATCCTAGATGCATAATATGCAATAAAGCAAACAACTAAGTTTTTAAAATGGAGTGATGAAACACCCCTCCACCAGTGTAGCTTAGGTGGGCATAGAGAGGTCACAATAAATGTGTGGCTATGCTAGGTACCCATATAAAAAATGTCCCCCCCTTCATAAAAGTAGATACCTACCTAAGTTTATCCTAGAAGTATAATATGCAATAAAGAAAATAACTAGATGCAAAAATAAAATAATGCACCCACACCCCTCAATAAGTGTAGCTTAGGTGGGCATAGATGTGCCATGGTAAATGTGTGGCCATGTTAAGTACCCGTATACAAAAAATTGCCCCGCTCCATAAAAGAAGATAGGAATACCCTTCCATTTGTCATCGTCATATGAGAAAGAAAGAAGAAATAGGGACTATCTAGTGCCCCTTGTCCATTGCCCCAAAAGATGGAATAGCCTCTTCAAATTCTTGTAAGATAAGGCCCATGAATGCCTCCACAGAGGAGGGAATATGGATGTAGATAGTCACATAGTGAGTATTGTAATAGGCCTCATTGCAACAAAAAAATGCATCCTCCTTTATGGAGGAAACCTCAAGTTGTATACCTATTGAATTTCCACTCAAGTGGTGGAATGTATTCAAATGAATGTCTCCAAAAAATACTCAAGTTTTTTGAGCCAATATTAAATAGTGACTAAAAATGATTGATTTAATTAGGCACCATGTAATATTTGGTGAAAATAAACATGTAAGATGGTTCTCAACATATGGATGAGATCTAAATTGATAAGAATCAAATGTGTTTGTAGAAAATGTTAATGGTGACAAAGTCAAATAAGTCGACTCGTGAATTAACTGCAAGATTTTTTACCATGGAAGCATCTAGAGATGGAGAAAGAATAGAAGGGTTAGAATGAACCCTCATAACATCTAGAGAAGGATATGCAACTCCACAACAGTTGTCATTAGGGAGAGAAATGTCCTTGATGGTTTCCTCAAGACCCGAAAGATGAGATTCTATAAACAGACAATGATTGTTTGATAAGGACACATCCTTATGAGGTGGATTTTGTAGACAAATATGATCTTGTTAAGAATAATTTAAAGAAGCATGCAAAGAAGTCAAGATCTATGTTGAATAAATATGTGTTGGAGTAGAAGAGCCCTTAGCCTAAACATGAAGACCTAGAGATAAATGAGGTGAAGCCTATGATTCAATGAAGTCAAAAATTCACCTAGGTTTTATAGAAGGAAGATGAGGATTGGGATAAGTTTGTCATCTTGAAATTTAAGACTTCCCTAATAAGCAAGATCCTTACTTGAACCATAATCATACAATGGAATCTTAGAAACATCTAGGGCATAATGCAATTTAAAGTATGATCATCTAGGACTAGAGGATCATTAGGATCTCCATACATCTTCCAAAGGGTGGTCCAAAAAGTGTGAGGGCATCCAATGTACAAGGTGATACAAACTATGTAGATGTCAACCTTACATCTAATTAGTACTAGGACATGATCATTCTTGCAATCCCATACATACTTTTTTGAATATGTACTTGGTTGAGGAATGAGCTTGTAGAGACGAGGCAATAGTTTCTTCCATATGCAATGCTTTAGGATTCTCTCACCAAGACTTATAGTTTCGTCTATCCAAGGTGAGAAAAGAAGGATCATTTAGATCATAGTGAGCCATGATGAATTATGATAATCTTCAATTTGATTAGTCAAAAAGATGCTCAATTAGGAGATCTTTAACAAAACATAATGATGCCAATTTAGTAAAGTGTAGTTGCAAGTGAGTTAATCAAAAGACCACTTGCAATGTTCAATCACAAGACCCCCCAACAAAAAGGTTGCACTATAAAATAGTGAGTACAGTTGTAACTTATCAAATTTAACAAAGTGTTCTTGATCTTATTGTTTTATAGATGTCAACAAAGGTCACTACGTTGAGTATTGCTTTTAAGTACAATGAGAAAATTGTAGAAGGTACTAATGGAAAGTATGCAAATATGCAAAAATTCATTCAACTTTAAAAAATAACAATTGAAAAGGTGTTTGTATAAGCCCAAATGAAACCTCAAAAGTTCCTAAAATAAAAACTACTCAACAACACCTACAACAAAATGCAATTTTTTTAAAATCAAATACTAGAATTAGGAATGTATTGCACCACTGTGAAGCCACTTAAAAATTATCCCATTTCAAAAAATGCATTTAGAATGACACTATGTCTAGGAGTGAAGCTTTCAATGTTTTAGTGGAAAATGAAAACTGCTAATAGTGAGGGGGTTGAGTTGGGGGCTTAAAAATGTTGACAATAGCATGATATTTGCTCATTGAAAACCACCTAGATTACCTCAAAACCATCCCGCAAAGTTGCTAAATCACAAATAGTTGCCAAAAAGCTACCACATGCAATGTAGATGGAAGATGCTTTGGAATATTATTTAGAGTTCAAAATTGCCTTCACAATGGCCTGAAATTGCTTGGAAGGATAAAAACTATTGTTTGAAAGAGAAAATCACTTGGTTTTTTAATGGGAGTGGTATTAGGTAGGGTGGTGGTGTTGTTGTAAACCAAAGAGGTTGATAAATGCATCCCAACTGATGGAGTTTCTATGGTGTTTGTGAGTACATAAGGCTTGATATGAAAATTCATTGTCAATGGGGTATTTCTAACAAGTATACATTGATTTGAGCTATAAAGCATCCCCTTATTGTTGCAGTTAATTGTGCAAGTACCTTCACTCATATTTTTTCTTACCTTCACATTATCTTAGCACAAATAAACAAACTTACCAATAATTAATACTTGTGAATTAACACATTGTATGCTAGTTATCACACTTGCATGTGTTGGTATGATCCTAGACTATGCAAATCATACATTTTTTTGGAATAGTGTGCCAACAAAGTTTTGCAACCAAGGGTCCTTGAGAGATTAGTTAAAACATTAGCAAGCTTACAATCAATGCTAGTAGATTGACACCTTTTAGACACCATAGTAATGTTCATTTCTTGCTTGGAAGACTTATGCAAGAGTGGCCTTAAAGTAAATCAGTGTAAAACCTCAACATCCTTAATGGAAATAAAATGCTTCAAATCACCAATTAGATTTGATTTCGTGCAATATTTTATATAGATTGCATTGCAACGTCGAGATTGGGGTGAGAGAAACAAGTTACACTAATTGTAAACACATATACAATATATTACTTAATATAGATAAGACAATTATTTCAATATAGATGGTTTAGAAAAAGATTAAAATGATCCATATTAACACACTCAACCATTATATACATGGATGAAGTACAAATAATTAGGCCTCTTGGATGTATGAGTAAGGATGGCATGTGTCCAAGAGGTCATGAGTTAACTCCTAATTAGGTTAGATAACTCAATCAACAAAGATAGAGGTGGCCCTAATTAAATAGAGGTGGATGGATGATGATTAGTTAGGGAACTTGATAATCTGTATGGCAGTTATCCTCTGCTCTGCAGTTCCATCATTTGCTCGACCATCCTCCCCCACCTCCTCGACCCTCATAATAATCCTCTCACAAAGGACTCTCTGCCTCCTCCATCTCGGCCTCCTCCTCTCCTCCTACCTCAAGCTCCTCTTGTCCTCCCTCTCCACCTGCCTCAACCTCCATGGCCTTTGGCTGTGCCACCTCTCACTGCGCCACCTCCTGACTTGCCACCTCTTTTGCCACCCTCCCTTCAGGATGATTCTCCTCCATCTGTACCTCCTCCCTAATCGGCGACAACTTCCTCACCGACTTTCATCCCGCATACCTCCTTCGCCTATGCATGTCTCCTCCTCCCCGTCCTCCCCATCCATCTCCTCCATCATCCCCCCATCCTCCTCCATTCCCCCATCCACCATCCCCTCTCCCTCCACCTCTACAACCTTTATCCCCTCGCTAACCTCTTGGGTCCCACCTCTATGCTCTACTAGCATTGGATGTTGTGGATCTATAAGCGGAACATGTTTGTGTATCAACCATTAGGCATCATACTCTGGCATCGTCCCTACATTGGCGTCAACCCCTCTCCACTCCCAATCCAATGCCTGCATGGCATCTATCTCTTTCTCGCTCTGCTACGGTGATAACAATCTATGGTCCCCACAGATGCACCTCTCGGGAGGACCGTCCATACTCTGTAGTGCCAACCAGAACCCCCTGCCTCTCCCCGAACTGTCTGTGCACCCTCTCTGGGAGATACATCTCTATAATGTGTTGTTGCAAAAATTTCCATCTGATCAAATATCTAGGCTGTCGACACCATGACATATGGTCATCCTCATCGATCCATAACTAACAAGCCCTATAAGGCCTCCAAATGAAGCTCGCCAATGTATCTAAATCGTGCCTCCGATAACCCACATCACCAACATGTGTGTGCATCAAGGCCTCCTGATACATATATGCATACGACACATTGGTTGCTAGTTGTCGAACAACTAGAGGTTAGAACACTTCTATGTGCTCCCAAGCACAAACTACCAGTAGAGTCACCCCACGGCTCAAAATTTGTCCTCCTCTATAAGCAATATCATGAAGCTGAAAAATAGAGCATCGCCAACAGACATGGCCCCCACACATACACTATGCTATAGCAAACCATGGATCCAAGTACCTCTCCCTATCCTACCGAGAAACCATGAACCCTATGGTCAGGAATCATCACACCTGCTATCAATGCACACATAATGCAGTCATATCTATCATATGTATGTCATGGTCTCCCATCGAATCTCATAGCCCTGGATGTCGAGCTTTGCATCATCAGTCTAATCGTACTCGTATAGTTCCTCGAGTCCTTATGCGGGGTTGTAGAGTACTTGCTCACCACGAATCGACAATTATAGAATCATGTTAACATCCTCTAGGGTGACTATCGCCTCCCTTATCGACAAACAAAAATTGCTCATCTTGGAGTGCCACCGCTTTGCCAATGTTGTCAACATCCCTTTGTTTTCCCTAATCACTGGCATATAGGTCACGTAGAACAAACCTCAAGTTCAGCAGTGTCTATCTCTCATCCTCGCCCAACTAGTCCCGCAGTTGGAAAACATCTGGTCTCAAATCCTGTGTGTAAATTGGAGGTGGACGCTCCTGAAACCATCAAACAAGCCATTGTTTCAATCCACAACCTTCAGTTGACCTATTGAACCTAAATTGAACAAGTCAAAATTTCCTAATCTAGGGCAATTTTTTAACCAAGCAATTGCGTCACACTTTTGGCATATGTGTCTCACTTCTTTTTAACCGGCTCGCAACTGCAATTGCATCACTCTCCCTTCAAATGTGTAATTTTGTATTGCACATGCATTGCAACCAGTCATTTACATCACTCATGTTTGCATATTTGGCCCACAAAGTCACTTGTGTCACACAATTTTTTGCATCGCATCACAAACACTTATGCCCTAACCCTAATGCAATTGCGTCATGTCGAGATGATTGTGGTGAACCGCTTATCGAATGTGTTGAATGCACACACAATTGCATCACAAAATTTTGTGACGCAATTGCCTACTAAATTATTTCCTAACCTACATGCGTGTAAAATGAAATAATTAAAAGTTTAGTTAGTAGTATGTACCGGGGAGGGCACTCCCTCAAGTCGGCGGTATCTTTGGATCCGATATGCACGATGGATAGTCTTTGGCATAGGTGAAATCTCTACAACTAAATTACTCTGAGCTTTCACAATTTCTGAATTTGGAATGTGAAAATGACCCTTTTTTAAACTCAAATTGCTACTTATAGGTGTAAAATTAGGGTTTTTAATTTGCCTTGTCTATTGGGCTCACTTTTTTATGCCTTTGATCATGAAGTTGAAACATTTATTGATCTTGAAACTTGATTCCATCTTTGCCATTTGATTCTTAGCCATCAACTTGTCTTATCAGGACAATTTTCCCAAAAAATTGAATTTTTTTTTAAATTTGTCAAATTTTCCCGAGGGTGCATACTTGTTCTCTGACTTCACTAGGGCATCCTTCAACTGAATTTCTTTGACACAGCACGATGAACTACATTATGTCAAAGAGGGGAAAAATGTAGACATTGAAAAATCTCCTAAGTCTGTGAACACCATTTTTTTTGGTCTTCGTTTTCTGGTAATTAAATAATTTTAATTATTTAATTATCCCTAACCTCATTCCTCTATTAATTAAATAATTTTAATTATTTAATTAATTCACTCTTTAATTTTTATTCTATCCTGAGCAATTAAATGAATTAATTGTGTTGCTAATATCCCACTTTCTTCAATAATTAAATAAATCAATCTTTATTTAATTATTTGCTTGTCGTATTTCGTCTATGGTTAAATAATTAATATTAATTATTTAACTATTCACTTCCTCTTTTAATTCATCTATTATTAAATAATTGTCAGGATTATTTAATTATCCATGTGTCCCATGTATTAAATAATTAAGCCAATTTAATTATTTAATCCCCCTTTTCACATTTCCTCTAATTTAATTAAAATAATTATGCAAATTATTTTAAATTAAAATCCACATGTCCATTGCCTCCATTTTCCCTTTTTCTCAAATAAATAATTTGAATAAATCATTTATGCCTCCCTTTTGATCAAACATTCCTTGCTCATGTCCTATTTTTGTCATAGTCGTCTTTATCATGGCCTTTATTTCTGTCATAGTCGTCGGCGTCATAGCCTTCATTTCCCACCTCTTTTTAGTGCATCAATTCTCCACCGTTGATCTAGACATTTTTCTAGAAACTCAATCTTGGTCATCTGTTTGGTAACCTCCCTCTCATGAATCCTCATCCGTCGATCTTGGAATCTTTTTAGATGATTGATCTTGTTCATCTGTTTGAATGGTTGTCTATAAAAGAGACCATTCTCCTCCATTTTTACCTTAACAACCATTTATCTCCAACTTTCTACTTACAATTTGTAGGTCATTGCACAAGTCTACTTCAAAATCTGAGGGAAAGATTGCGAAAGGAGAAATAGGAGAAACAAGGGAAGTGAAACAACTACAATGGGGAGTGTTTATTTTGAATGTTTTTAGTATTTTTCTCTCATTGTTTGTATTCTTTTGTTTGAGATTGGGTTTGTAGCTTAGATGTGTTGGTTGTCACTTTATCTAGGCTAGAATTAATTTTACCCCATCTTACAATATCTAATTTTATAACCAATGCTTGATTTTGTATTATTCTCCATAGAATGAATAATTTAATGAGAAATAAGAACATCTAAAGTCTATCTTCCCAAAACAAATCCTTTTTTAAAATTTTTGGGAGATCAACAGGTGCATGGAAGGCTTAATTCTAGTAACAATCAACTAAGTTTTTTTTTTTTGTAAATTGTGTTACAAAGACTTATAGGTTTGAAATTAATTAATGTAGTGGTTTCTTCCTTTTTTGGCACTAGAAAAATTAAACTATAATTAAGTTGTTTCAAAATTTTACCAGACTTGAAGAAGTTTCTAGTAGCAACAACCAAGTCATTGCTAATGATCTCCCAAAATTATTGAAATAAGTCAAGGGTAAATCCATTAGGTTGTAGAGTCTTACAGGCTCCAAAAGGGAAAACAACATCCCTTACTTCCTCAACAAAGCTATAATTCACCATTTCAACATTATCCCTTGCATTGAGCATATTTAGAATCATATCTAAAATTTCATTTAGATAGAAATAAGCCCTTAATTTTTTTGTAAAAGTCGCCTAGAAGAAAGAAACAATAGCATCAACAATCTCCTCAAAACTTAATTTAGCTCCATCTGAATTACTCATACTATTGGAAGAATGGAGAAGATCAGTTTTTATGTTGTCATTGATGTCACCATGTTGTTTATGGTATAAGATTGGTCTGGTACCCTAAACTGGTATGAAGAACAGGTTTACATCCTTCAGTGTTTTGGTCTAGTATTTTGGTTTTCATTTCCCCTTCGGTGATTGTCGTCATTCAAGGTTTTGGGAAAAGGCTTATGAATATTATAAGTGTGTATGCTTGTATTTTCGTATGCTCATATGATCATATGGCAAGTTGGCATTAATATAATGTTGCATTTTGTTATTAGGTCTATCCATGGTCGACCTAATAATTAGTTAATGGTTTAACATGTATTGCAGATATATATGTGACCTATCTTTGGTCCCAACTGACATGATATAGCGTGCCACACGATTGAACCATTTTTGGAGAAGTTTAGAATGAAGCCAATAGTTATCTTTTTGTAAATATGTGATGCATCCAATTAGGCCAACCTAATTGATGTGTGATATATATACAGGATGGTTTGTAGATGGAAAAGTGTGTTAGTGATATGTGATGTATGTGAGTAGAATATAAATATGAAGAAGAGCGAAGATTAGTCTATTGGAATGTGAATACTCTGATCATCAAAGGAATTGAATCTGCAGTTGTTGTGTAACCCTATCAGTTCACATTCTGGTTGTAATCCATTTTGTTTCTATCATCTTTTGTAGGCACTGGGCCTCTTTGCTTGGATAGTGAGTCCTTTAAGTAGTGAGCCTCTTTTGTATTTGGTATTGGAACAACTATATATAGTGAGCTAATCCTCACCATGGTTTTTCCCTCATTGGGTTTTCCACGTAAAACTCTGGTGTTTATGTGTTGTGTGATTTCATGTTTTGTTCTTTCTCTTCTCTGTTATATGCATTAAACTAATTGATGGTGTTTGTTCAATGAATTAGAGAAGATACTAATTCACCCCCCTCTCAGTATCTTGAATATTCAACAATTGGTATCAGAGTCTGGTTCCTCTGGAGAAGCCTAACAGCTTGAGGAAGTTCCTATAGTTTGAACAAATGGATAAAGATCTTTGGATTGCTCTTGAAAATCTTGACAAGACTGAAATTGAAAACATAGATCAAAAATAAAATATTGATGAAACAAATGAATGCATCTGGAAATTGAAAGAGAAATTAAATAAATTCAAAGAAAGACATAGAGAAGTGAGTGAGAAACTAAAACAAGCAAATGAAGAGATTACCAGATTAAAGGTGAAAGTTGATGAAAAGAAGAGAGTTGAGGAGTGTTTGAATACAGTGATACAAAGTAAGTCCGATGTATGCTCAAGACTTGAATAGGATGTGATGAATCTAAAAGCAGATTTGGAGAAAGCAAAACTTTATGAAGATGATTTCAAGACAAGTTCCACCAAGCTTGATAAATTGATAGTAGGACAAAGACCTTCTAAAGACAAAGGTGGCTTAGGTAATGAAGCTGACAAAAATATGTAGAACTCAAATCTAGTAAACAATCAGAAGACTCAAGATAAAGCGAAGCAGAAAAGAAATCCAAGAAGAAGACCGCCTATCAGCTGACCAAATGTTCAAAGGTACCCATCGTTCAATGGTGTTTTTTTCTCATGTAATAAGTTTGGTCATTGAGCAACTGAGTGCAAGAGTAGGATGAATCAGTTTTCTGGTTCCTTCTTTAGACAATGTTATGCATGTAAGAAGATTGGACATAGAGCTAGTGAATGCAGAATTCAGATGATGAATTGGTTTAATGGAGGAAGAATGAATCAATATTTTTATGGCTATTTCTATACCTATAAAAAGTTTGGACATAAAGCAAATCAATGCAGATCAAAGTTTAATGGGAGTCAAACAAGTCAAAGAAATTTTGTCTTCTATAATTGCAAAAAAAATGGGACATATTTCAAAAGTGTGCAAAATTAAAAAAGGAAAGCAATTTGCTCCGGTAAAGGAAGATGAACCTTTGAAGAAGATTGACAAAGATGAGATCAGGGAAGAAATGAGAAAGATATGGAAGAAGAAAGAAGAACCAAAGATGATAGATGTGTCTGTACCCTCATCTGGTGTAGATGATTCCTCCGGGAATTAGACCTAGCATGGTCTTAGGGGGAGCCCTAACAGAAAATTGTTTAAACCCCCTGGAAATATGGCATGTCAGATGTTGGCACGAGGATATGTTGTAAGGACTGGATGAATAGAGGTTATGCAAAATAAATTAGAAGAAAAAGTGTGAGCATGTTCTTTTGCAGAGTGAATTAGGGTTCTCGGTGCAGTGGAAGAAGGTTTTTATCATCTTTTTGAAGCTTATTGCAATTAATGCAAATTAGGGAAAAGAGATGGTGTATAAAGAAAATTTACAAGTTATTTTTGATTGCCTATGCATTTGAATAATTCGAAGAGCGACTTGGAACTATCTTGGAGCGACTCTGAAGAAATTTGGAGCATGTCTAAGAGATCTTTGTGAACAATCAAAGAACAAGCGATGGAATTTTCTCTCTTGCGGCCATAGAGGAAGGTAAAAGAATAAACTATTGTTGAATTTGAAGAAGTTAAGTGCTATGAGGAAATCTTTTAATAGAGGATTGAGTGGAAATATCCCATTGAGGCTAATGGAGTTGAACTGGATGAATTCGATCATCGAAAGATAAAGAAAATGGAATTAGAGTTAGAGTTGGACAAGTTGCAGAATATAAAAACCCTAGGCTTGGATTTGTGGGGAGAATTCCCTTGGTTTACAAATAGAGAATTCATCTTGTTTATTGAGTAAATTCAAGGATAGTAGCATTATGTTGGACAAATCCTACCTTGTTACGAAGGAAGTGATCGAAGTTGTCACTGGGTTATGTAGCGTTGGAGACCTCCCTGAAAAGAAAACCATAAAGTACAAAGAAGTGGAGGAGTTGACGGGAATCAAAAAATACCTTCGATATTTGTTGATAGATACTATTGTCGACCCTACCGTAAGGTACATTGCGTATGGTGTCTCCTACAAAATTTATTTCAGAAATCATGATGGCTCCACTTCGTCTATTGTCATGTATCTAGCGTACAAAATGGTAAATGATAATAAGCAATTTGATCTATGTGGCTTGATTTTAGAAAATCTTACTGAAAATGTACAAATTTCGTTGGTAGAGGGATACCCTTTCCGTTTTTGGTCTTTACTTACATGTCTGGTATTCTAATTTTTGGACTCGCTATCAGGAAAGGAAAACGTTGAGTGAGAATCTAGAATTCCCATTGGGAAATTTTTTTATAGATATCTGGAAGGCATTGAGGATAATGCAAGTGCTTGCAAATCCTTTTTCTTATCTTTGGAGAAAGATATGTGCTCCGGTATGATTGTGTCTAGTTGATTTGAGGAGGGTTCAGCCTCCAGAACAAAAGAATTGGAAGTTGCCATTGGTGATTCCACTTTAGAATCCAAGAAGAGAAAACATATCACCGAAGACATTATTATTATTCTGGAAGAGAAGGAAAATGAAGAAGAATCCCAGCCTAGATCTAAATCCTCTGATCCAGATGACATTCAGACAATGTTAGTTAAATGCAAGATGAAGAAAATTGGTGAAGTATGGAATGCATCATCTCGAATGGATAGACTCAAGATCGATGATGCTCTAGTTGAGTATCTACTTAGAAAAGGTATTGATGTATCAAATGTTTCTGATTTTTTGTCAGATAATTTAGTTGAAGTTGTTGAAGAAATAATGTTACTAGAAGGTTTGGAAGGACATAAGTTAGAATCCATGGTTGAAAAGAGATGTGATAAAGCTAAGTAGAGGTTATCTAAATTTATTAATAAAACAAAGAAATGCATCAAATAAATTTCAGATATCTACAACTATTGTCTCTGATGGCCTGTTGTGGTTGACAATTTTAGAAGTAAGATTGAAACAATTGAATCTGAAGTGAACAACATTGGAAAGAACTTTGATATCTTTGAAGAAAAGCAAGGGAAACAAAGAATGAGTGTTGGTGAATTGCAAGCTGAGTTGATCATTGTGCAAAGACAAAGAGAAGATGTGGTGAAAACCTTTTGGCTTGTTAAGGAGATTGTTGAGGTTCAGTTAGACCATCTCTCTAGAATACTTAATGATGCAGAAGATTGTGAAAGTCAGTGCCCATCCGCAAATTGGTCATCTTATTTCACATTGTTGGATTTGCTGGAAAGCATATACACGAGAATGGATTATGTTGTATTTTCCTGGAAGAAGATCTTTCCAGTTATCAAAGAAAGATACAAGAAGGTGTTTCAAGTGAAAAGTGTCATTTTTACTTGAATCCTGAATGTTCAATTTTTTGTTGTTTTCTGTTGTGGCAACAAAAGGAGAGAAAATAAAAATTAAAAAGGAAATTAAACAAGGTGAGAAGAAAAGATGATGATCAAAGAAGTATTTTTGAAAGGTTGAATGTTTGAAAGTTTGTGAAAGTTTTCCTAAGGCTTTAAAAGTTTTGAATGTCTAGAGGATTATAGAAAAAAAAATTGGAAGCATTGGAGTTTTGGAATTTTGAAGGTACAATGTCACCATGTACATACATTTACATCCTTTCTATTTTGGTCGCCCTTTTCCATTGATGTCAAAGGGGGAAAGATTTGGAGAAATTGGAGATGAGAGATTTGGAGAAAATTATTGGAGAGAATTTTGGATACATTCTTTTTTTTGGCACATGTTTCCATCAATGACAAAGGGGGAGATTGTTGGAAAAATGGAGAAGATCAAATTTTTATGTTTTCATTGATGTCACCATGTTGTTTATGGTATCATATTGGTCTAGTACCCTAAATTGGTATGAAGAACAAGTTTACATCCTTCGGTGTTTTGGTCTGATATTTTGGTCCGCATTTCCCCTTTGGTGATCATTGTCATTCAAGGTTTTGGAAAAGGCTTATGAATATTAGAAGTGTGTATGTATGTATTCCTATATGCTCATATGATCGTATGGTGAGTTTCCATCAGTATAATGTTGCATTTTTTTATTAGGTCTATCCATGGTCGACCTAATAATCAGTTAATGGTTTAACATGTGTTGTGGATATATATGTGACCTATCTTTGGTCCCAACCGACATGATATAGCGTGCCACACGATTGAACCACTTTTGGAGAAGTTTAGAATGAATCTAACAGTTATCTTTTATAAATACATGTGATCCATCCAATTAGGTCGACCTAATTGATGTGTGTGGATATATCAAATACATATACAGGATGGTTTTATAGATGGAAAAGTGTGTTAGTGATATGCGATGTATGCAAGTAGAATATAAATATGAAGAGTGAAGATTAGTCTGTTGGCATGTGAATACTCTGATCATCAAAGGAATTGAATCTACACTTGTGGTGTAACCCTATTAGTTCACTTTTTGGTTGTAATCCATTTTGTTTCTATCATATTTTTTAAGCAATGATCCTCCTTGTTTGGACAGTGAGTCCTTGTAAGCAATGAGCTTTTGTAACTAGCAGTGAGCCTCTTTTGTATCCAGTATTGGAACAGCTATATATAGTTGTAGACACCTAAATTTGGACACTTCCTTTATCCAAATTTCCACTTTTTCATCTAAATATCTTTTTATTTGCATTAATTAAGTAATATCGTTATTATTTAATTAATACCCTTAATTCCGCCAAATCCCTAAGGTATTTAATTAATAATTAAATACCTTATCTCTTTAATCCTCCCTTTCATCAAATGAATTAAATAAATATGAATTTAATTCCTCACAGGTCATATCATTTTATTAATCTTAATCAACCTCTTAATTTCTTCATTAGAGATGTGCACATGCCTAATCCTTGATTAAGACATGTCACATTCTCCAAATTTTGCAAGTTGGCTTCTAATCCTTATTAACCACTAATTATCTTCTAATTACTGATCAGTTAAGCTTAATCAGTACCTTGGTCAATTCTCTCCATCTCCCAAAGAATTTTTAATTCATTTTTATTCATCCAAGGCTCCTCTCTTCCCCATATGAATTTTTAATTCACTTTTATTCCTCCAAGGAATCTTCTCTTCCCTATGCAAGCTCTAGAACCTTTGACTTGTCACATCAAGTCACATGTGGGTGAATCCTACCTTTTTAAGGACCTTATTTTATCAAAGGTACTTTCTGTAGACATCTATATTTGATCACTTCCACATGATCAAAATCGTCTACTTTATCCATCTATGTTATTTATAGTGATTAAATTATTTAGTTAATCATTATTTCATTTTCTATTTAAGGTTCATAAAGTATGTAATTAAATAATTAAATACTTTACCTTACACATTTTTTTCTCTAAATTAAATAAATAGGACAATTTATTTAATTTAGTCATTTGACCTATTTGGATTAAAACTAATTTTTAATCCATTTTTTCTCTCTTCTTGTCACATTCTGCATAATCCTTTTTTAATCTAGATTTAATTAATTAATTTGTGATTAGGATGTACACCACTTAATCAAGGTTAGTGTCACATCCTCCATAATCTCCCACTTGCCTCTAATCTCTCATTAATTATTATAATTATGTGTTTGCACAACCTTAATAAAAATCATTGGCCACATTTGGCATACCTTTTTTGGTCAACCTTTCTACTTGTCTTTCTTAGCCTTGACTCTTTTTCCCATGTGAATTTTTAATTCACATTTATTCACCCAAAGCTCCCCTCTTCCCCATGTGAATTTTTAATTCACTTTTATCTTTCCAAAATCTACCCTATCCCCAT
Organism: Sequoiadendron giganteum; assembly: GCA_007115665.2. Classification (NCBI taxonomy): domain Eukaryota; kingdom Viridiplantae; phylum Streptophyta; class Pinopsida; order Cupressales; family Cupressaceae; genus Sequoiadendron; species Sequoiadendron giganteum. The sequence goes on from CM021103.1 coordinate 316,380,031, forward strand.
GCAACTTCTAGAAGAATTGACTTGTCACTTTACATGTTCCAAGGACTTCTAGAACCTTTGACTTGTCACATCACCTACATGTGACAAATCCCCAGTTTTTTGGAAACCCTCTCTTATCCAATAGACTCTCCTAAGAATGTGAATTTTTAATTCACATTTATTTCTCCAACCACTTCCTTTTTTTTCATGAAGATTTTGAAGAATTCTAAAATTCCTCAAAAGTCTTTTTCATGCTCATTTAGGGACAAAAACTTTTTTTTAAAGAAATTTCTCATCCCCCAAGGTACCTACAAGGTAGTTGTCTTTCATCCACATCATGTACCTCTCTTCCACCTCATTTTCACATCACCCCACCGTAGGCCATCTCACATTCCACATGTCAAGATGTGATGGCTTGTGAGTCTTGAACTCACCATAGCCCTTCATCTTGACTTTGTTGGCTCAATCTCAACTGTTGAATTCTCTAGATAATTCAAATTGTTTTATAAATACCCCTTCATTTCTCTCAAAAAAGAGAATGAAGTCTTTTGCTACCAAACTCTTGCCAAATTATCATTTGCAGCATTTTAGCATCTCCATAACATTTTTTATCAATCCATTTTGCATCTCGCATTCACTTCACTCCATAGCCATCCAAGGAGAACACAAAACATCCAAAGATCAAGGGTCAACCAAGGAAGAAGCAACATGAAGGTATAATCAATTTCAATCAATTTATTTCATCTTGTTTTCATGCTTATATTTCCTTAGGCTAATCATTGAGGTGTCATATTTGTGTTAGTTCTTTTCATTGCATCATTAGTTGTTTAGCATCTTACATTAGGAACATAATATTTTAGGAAATCACATTTCTGGCATGCCCAGTGGGACCCACAAATGGGTTTCTTTGTTTTACGTTTGTTGTTGTTTAAGTTGTTTGCAGATTCAGGTCATAGAGGGGCGGATTTGCCTCGTTGAGGGGCGGACTTGCCCTCTCGGGTGCTGCAGAGAGACAGATTTGCCCTCATGTTCCGACGTTTTTTGACTATTTTCTGCAGAGGGGCAGATTTTCCCTCCTATTTCGATGTTTTCTAGCAGTTTTTTGCAAAGGGGCGGATTTGCCTTCCCGTTCCGATGTTTTCTGACAGTTTTCTACAGAGGAGCGGATTTGCCCTCCTGTTTTGACGTTTTCTAACAGTTTTCTACAAAGAGGCAGATTTGCCCTCCTGTTTTAACGTTTTCTAACAGTTTTTTGTAGAGGGACGGATTTGCCCTCCTGTTCCGACGTTTTCTAATAGTTTTTTGCAGAGGGGTGGATTTGCCCTCCTGTTCTGACATTTTCTGAAAGTTTTCTACAGAGGGGCGGATTCGCCCACCCGGTTCAACGTTTTCTAATTGTTTTCTGTAGAGGAGCGGATTTTTCCTCTTGTTCCAACATTTTTCACTGCAGAGGGGTGGATTTTCCCTAAACAACATGTTCGGGAAGGTAAAAAGGTTGCATTTTAGCTTCGTTTTTGCCTTTATTTTTTGTTGTTTGGAGTTCTAACCCTCTAACCCTGTTTGTTGGTGGGTGAAGTCAGATTTTTTGTTGATACTTTGCAGTATTTTTTTTGAAATTCACAAGGGACAAAAGATAAAACAACTAACATTTGCTTGCAGGGCCTTTATTTTATTCAAATTTTAAATTTTTCCTTATTGTTTTATCTATTCACTTAGTATAATTAGGGGGAAGTAATACTTGTTTTTTGTTGTCTTTTTTTCTTTGTGTTACCCTAAGGGGGCATTAGTTTGTTTTCATCTTCCTCTTTTCACTTTGTCCAGACCAGGGGGTAGTTGGAAACAATTAGTGTCTTTTTCTTAGTGGGACCTACTTGGGGATTTCATCACCCCAAGGGATGATCCCAACCACACGTATTGATGAGGTATACAAAGGGGGGTGAGCCAAAGTTGTACCCCAATCCAGTTGTGTCGTAATTGGCGGAACGTCGAAGCTAGGGTGATACTTAGATAGACGAGAAGAGTTGGTATGAGTCTTTCAGTATCTCGTTAGAGTTCCCGAATCACGCTTGTGATAGACTGGTGTTTACAGTTGTGCCTCATGTATCGAGCGTATATCGAGGACTCCCTAGAAACCTTGTGCATCCTAGAGTAAGACCTTTGTTGGCCATACTCCTTAACACTAATCATAGGATTGTGCTTGTTCAAAGTGTTTTTTTTGTGAAAAACCAGTAAATCTTGATAAGTCAGCCTCATTGAGTCCTTTTAAATTCCTTGCCATAATCTCATCATCCAAACCAAGTCACTATTTTTCTGCAGAGGGGCGAACTTTCCCCCTTGTTCCGACATTTTCCACTGCAGAGGGCCGAACTTGCCCCCCTTGTTCCGACATTTTCCACTGCAGAGGGGTGAACTTGCCCCCCCGTTCCAACATTTTCCATTGCAGAGGTCTGAACTTTCCCCCCTATTCTGACATTTTCCACTGCAAAGGGGTGGATTTGCCCCCCTGTTTCAGCATTTTTCACTGCAAAAGTGTGGATACACCCTCCTAATCCATTGTTTGCCTACAGAAGGGCAGATACACCTTCCTAAACGAACAGTTTCATCTAGTTGACCGTTCCAAAACCTCTGTTTAATCACCCTGAGTTTGCATTTGACAATTTAAACAATCCAAACATCCATTTGACCATTCCAAGCCTCCATTTCACCCTCCCAAGCATCCATTTGTCCATTCTGAATGTCAGATCACCCATTTTGAGTGGTCGTTTCTCTATTCCAAGAATCCATCAACATTTTTTGAAAGTCATTGTTTCATCGACCAAAAACACATAGGTGCTTCTTAAAACATCATTGGAGTCCATAACTATCATCAAATCATCCATTCCAATCATCTAGACTTCGTTTTGTAGGTTTTGATTTTTATGTTGAAACTTCTAAAGGCCATAACTTTTGACTCGAATGTGGGTTTTGGCTGAAATTTTATGGGTGGTTGCGTTATAAGGTGGCATGTGGATTCCCAACCGACCTTGAGTTGATTGGACCCCTTTTTAGCACATTTTTGAAACCTCAAAGTTTTATCTTGACCCTCAAAATCACAATTTAGTGTTTTTTTTTTTCTGGTTTTTGAAAAATTATTTTCGTTAATAACTCTGAATGCATGTCTCAGATTTGGGATGTTATTTGAAAATTCATCCTATCTTAGTATTGGGTTTTTTTTTTGAACAAAAATTGGGCTCTCAAATGTATTCTTATGAAGTTTCCTAAAATGGCAAAATTTGACAATTTTTGAAAACTGCCAAATCTGACAAAAATATGATTGTCAACACCTTACATCCTCTAGTTAAAATCCATGATCTTGGTTTCAAATCAATTCTATCATATCCTTTGATCCAATCCCAATCTAAGCTCCAATCCAGTTCTAATCTGAGCATTAATCCCATCATCCTAATCTGAGCTTTTATCCAATCCCAATCTGAGCTTTCATCCAATCCCCATATGAACTTCCAATACATCCTAGTTCTCTATCCATCATCTATTCTTTCCTGCTAATATGCATCCATCATGAATCTTTATCCCGCTTTCACACGACCAATAATAGTAATCAAAGGGAATCCTAATTACGTTGATAACGATAACGAAAATCTTGTTGATCATGAAGATTATTATATAGATCCCCTTGACGCTATCATTGCTAGCAAGCTCTCTCCAATCACCTCCCAAAACCCAACTACTTCTCCAAACTATCTCACTATGCCTTCATCCACATCTAATAACGGTCCTTATGCTACCCTTGACAAGGGATATCCAACATCCTCACCATCGACATATTCATCGTGTCCTCCCTTTCAACCTCTATCCTACCCAACATCCATATCCTCCTTCCTTATCATCATCAACAATACCAATACCTCTACCTTAATCCCACATCCCAATCTTCCCATCCTAATCTAATACCCACACCTTCCTATCACAATCCCCCATCCCAATATTCCTCCTATCCTAATCCATCATATCAATTCGCTTATCCTAATCCATCATCCATATCCTTCTATGCCAACTCACCGTACATTCCTTACTATGGTGGTTCACCACCTCAATCTTCTTGTTCTAATCCAACATCCACACCTTCCTATCACAATTCCCCATCCCAATACCCTTACATTAATTCCACATCTCCCCATTCTAATTCTTCATCTACATCTTCCTATTATCACTCACCATCCCAATCTTCCCAATCTAATCCAACATCCACATCCTCCTATGTCACTCTCCCTTTCACCGCATTATATCTTAATCCTTCATCTAATCATCCAATCCCTAACCCTAATACTTCATCTCCTCCTAGTCCTCCATCTATTCCCATCCACTCATCTAATCATAATCCTCCATCTCCTCCTCATCCACCCATCCACTCATCTAATCCTCCAATCCCTAACCCTAATCCTTCATCTCTTCCTAGTCCTCCATCCATTACCATCCCCTCATCTAACCCTAATTCACCAATTCCTAATCCTAATTCTCCATCTCCTCCTATTCCTCCATCCATTCCCATCCCCTCATCTAACCCTAATCCACCAATTCCTAATCCTAATCCTAATCATCCATCTCCTCCTAGTTCTCCATCCATTCCCATCCCTTTATCTAATCCTAATCCTAATCCTCCATCTCCTCCTAGTCCTCCATCCAATCCCATCCCTACATCTAATCCTAATCCTAATCCTCCATCCATCCCCATCACTCTACCTAATCCTACATCCCTTCCAAATGTCACCCAAGGACTCATGATAGAAGAGAAACCACGCCCTCCCACTCTATCATGTACTATCACTAGTGATGAGGCCCTCCTCCATCCTACACCTATCCCTCCCATCACCATTCCTGACACCGTCCAAATAGTTGAGCCGGTCAAACCCATTGAATCCCCATCTTCTACTACTAGATCCACCCAATCCATTGAAGACATCGAATCCCCTCCTCCCAGTCTTAATATTCAAAAACTTCAATCCCATGACCTTTATGAATCCTCCATCCTACTATCTCCCCCATTTGAGGAGTCCCTCCAACACTCTTCCATCATCATACATCCCCCACAAGATGAGTCATGCCAAGAGCTTAATCCAAAGCATACAAGAATATACCCTCCTCCAAATCAAGATCCTACCATCCCATCCACTACATCCCAAGATCATATTCCCCCATCCATCCCATCTCATGATTCCTATCCTCAACCAAGTCATGATCCTATCCTCCCATCCACCCCATCTCAAGATCACACTAGCTCATCCACTCCATCCCATGATCCCCTTTGCATTCAAGATCCAATCACTCCATCTCATGAGCCCTTATCATCCACTGCCATAAAGCCAGATCCCCTCATACTCCCCAATTCCTCTCTTGATCCCTTATCACTCATTCCTTCTGATGCGGCTATCCCCTCATCTTCATTGCATGATCCCTCATCGCCCTCTAGTCCTACCATCCCAATGCCACTTTTGTATCACCTTGGTCACATTGCACTTATCTGTGGTGGCCTTCTTACAGAAGAAAAACAATGCATATGCCCCACCTTACCTCTTCCACCTACTAATATACTTGCATCATGCTTCCAACGGAATAAGCATCCTACCATAAATCACATGCTACAGAACATGAACTATCAAGGAAAAGGTTTAGGCCTTCATGAGAAAGTTACTTTAGATTCCATCCAAGTCAAAGAACATCTAGGCACACATGGTCTTGGATATATCTCCCAAAACCTGCACTCTAAAGATGTTGGTACAACCTTCGTACATCCTAAATGATCCTCTTCTAAAGGCACAAGAGGTACTTTCCATCGTTCTACCAAGTCATTTGTCGCCATCCCCCCTCCTCCATCATATTACCTAAAAACAACCATCCATCTTCCTCCCCCATCCTCTCAATCCATTTTGGGTCCTTATGTCCCTCCATCTACTATGGGTTCTTATAGCCCTCCATCAAACCCCACACATATTCCATATACATAGTCCATTTTGGGTCCTTATATCCCAAAATCACCCCCTCCATCTTATCCTATTCATCCTTTCATTCATCCACCCCCTCTCTCTCATACACAACATAAAAATCCTACCTTCATAACTCCTAATCAGGATAAAAAAAGGCACATACTTACACATTCTCCATCTACACATAATCCCTATAACCCTACCTCCATCGCTCCACCTCATCCATCTCTTCGTATCTATCCCCTTGCTACTAAAATAACTTTGGATGCCAAAGAAAATTTTTATAAATCCAAATGT
>CM021103.1:316386387-316438808 GCA_007115665.2 Sequoiadendron giganteum
CCCTATTTCAGTATTTTTCACTGCAGAAGTGCGGATACTCCCTCCTGTTTTGATGTTTTTTTCTGACAGTTTCCAGTATTTGACTACAGAAGAGCAGATACGCCCTCCTAAACGGACAGTTTCATCCATTTGACCATTCCAAACCCCCGTTCAACCACTCTAAGTCTCCATTTGACCGTTTGATCATCCTAGACACTCATTTAATTAATCCAAACACCCATTTGACCAATCCAAACATCCATTTGACCATTCCAAGCCTCCATTTAACCTTTCTCAACGTCCATTTATCACATTCACATGTATCCTTTCACAATTTGGGAAACCCATTCTACCATCTTACCGTGTGACCTAAACATTTGTACTTTCCAAAAAGATCATTCCATCAAGACATCTTCCATTTGCATTCATCATCATCTCTCAACACAAAATCCCTTAAACCTTGTTTTAGGAGTTATCTCCTGAATTGACCAAGGCGTTAAGTTTGATCGTTATCCTACATATCAATCATTGTCTTCAACCTAATCAATCTGCTTCTATCTTGAGGCGGATTTGTGTTGTAAGTCAACATCATTGGCCCAAATCAATCCCCTTCTATCTCAAGGTAGATTCAGTGTCGTGATCATTGGTTTAGCCAGTTTAATCCGATCAACCAACATATTAAGTCACCTAGGGTGATTTCCAAATTGGGTTTAAGACCCTTTCCATCAACCAATCCTAATTCATCATCCAATCCAAAAAAATATTATCCTATCATATCCTCTAATCCAATCCCAATCTAAGCTCCAATCCAGTTCTAATCTGAGTAGTAATCCCATCATCCTAATATGAGCTTTTATTAATCCCAATCTGAGCTTTCATTCAATCCCCATATGAGCCTCCAATCCATCCTAGTTCTCTATCCATCATCTATTCTTTCTTTCTAATCTAAGCAGTAATCCCATCATCTCTATCCCCCTCTCACACGACCAATAATAGTAGTCAAGGGGAATCCTAATTGCATTGATGACGATAACAAAAATTTTGTTGATCATGAAGATTTTTATATAGATCCCCTTGATGCTATCATTGCTAGCAAGCTCTCTCCAATCGCCTCTTAAAATCCCACTACTTCTTTGAACTATCCCACCATGCCTTCATCTGCATCTAATAACGGTTCTTATGCTACCCTTGATAAGGGATATCCAACATCATCACCATCAACATATTCATCATGTCCTCCCTTTCAACCTCTATCCTACCCAACCTCCATATCCTCCTCTCCTTATCATCATCAACAATCCCAATACCTCTACCTTAATCCCACATCTAAATCTTCCCATCCTAATCCCACACCCACACCTTCCTATCACAATCCCCCATCCCAATATTCCTCCTATCCTAATCCACCATATCAATCTGCTTATCCTAATCCATCATCCCTATCCTTCTATGCCAACTCACCATACATTACTTCCTATGGTGGTTCACCACCTCAATCTTCTTGTTCTAATCTAGCGTCCACACCTTCCTATCACAATCCCCCATCCCAATACCCTTACATTAATTCCACATCTCCCCATTCTAATCCTTCATCTACATCTTTCTTCTATCACTCACCATCCCAATCTTCCCAATCTAATCCAACATCCACATCCTCCTACATCACTTTCCCTTTCACCGCATTATATCTTAATCCTCCATCTGAACATAACCCACCTCCAACCACTCCTAGTCCTCCATCTATTCCCATCCAGTCATCTAATCATAATCCTCCATCTCCTCATAGTTCTAGATATAATCCTCATCCACCCATCCACTCATCTAATCCTCTAATCCCTAACCCTAATCTTCCATCTCCTCCTAGTCCTCCATCCATTCACATCCCCTCATCTAACCCTAATCCACCAATTCCTAATCCTAATCCTCCATCTCCTCCTAGTCCTCCATCCAATCCCATCCCCACATCTAATCCTAATCCTAATCCACCAATCCCTAATCCTAATTCTTCATCCATCCCTGATCCTCCATCTATTCCCACCACTCTACCTAATCCTACATCCCTTCCAAATGTTGCCCAAGGACTCATGCAAGAAGAGACACCATGCCCTCCCACTCTATCATGTATTGTCACTAGTGATGAGGCCCTCTTCCATCCTACACCTATCCCTCCCATCACCATTCCTGACACCGTCCAAACGGTTGAGCCGATCAAACCCATCGAATCTTTAAATCCCCATCTTCTACTACTAGATCCACCCAATCCATTGAAGACATCCAATCCCCTCCTCCCAGTCCTAATATTCACAAACTTCAATCCCATGACCTTCATGAATCCTCCATCCTCCTATCTCCCAAAATTGAGGAGTCCCTCCAACACTCTTCCATTATCATACATCCCACACAAGATGAGTCATGCCAAGAGCTTGATCCAAAGAATATGAGCATGTCCCCTCCTCCAAATCAAGATCCTTCCATCCCATCTACTCCATCTCAAGAACATAGTCTTCCATCCATTTCATCTCATGATCCATATCCTCAACCAAGTCATGATCCTATCCTCCCATCCACCCCATCTCAAGATCACACTAGCTCATCCACTCCATCCCATGATCCCCTTTGCATTCAAGATCCAATCACTCCATCTCATGAGCCCTTACCATCCACTGCCATAAATCTAGATCCCATCATCCTCCCCAATTCCTCTCCTACTCCCTTATCACTCATCCCTCCTGATGTGGCTATCCCCTCATCTCCATTGCATGATCCTTCATCGCCTTCTAGTCCTACCATCCCAATGCCACTTTTCTATCACCTTGGTCACATTACACTTATACATTGTGGCCTTCTTACAGAAGAAAAACAACGTGTATGCACCACCCTACTTTTTCCACCTACTAATGTGCTCACATCATGCTTCCAAGAGAATAAGCATCCTACCATAAATCACATGCTACAGAACATGAACTATCAAGGAAAAGGTTTAGGCCTTCATGAGAAAGGTACTTTAGAGCCCATCCAAGTCAAAGAACATCTAGGCACACATGGTCTTGGATATATCTCCCAAAACCCACACTCTAAAGATGTTGGTACAACCTCCGTACATCCTAAATGATCCTCTTCTAAAGGAACAAGAGGTACTTTCCATCATTCTACCAAGTCATTTTCTGCCATCCCCCTCCTCCATCATATTACCTTAAAAAAACCATCCATCTTCCTCCCTCATCCTCTCAATCCATTTTGGGTCCTTATGTCCCTCCATCCATCATTGCTCATCCTCCATCTACTATGGGTTCTTATAGCCCTCCATCAAGCCCCACACATCTTCCATATACACAGTCCATTTTGGGTCCTTATATCCCAAAATCACCCCCTCCATCTTATCCTATTCATCGTTTCATTCATCCACCCCCTCTCCCTCGTACATAGCATAAAAATCCTACCTTCATAACTCCTAATCAGGATCAACAAAGGAACATACCTACACATTCTCCATCTACACATAATCCCTATAACCCTACCTCCATTGCTCCACATCATCCATCTCCTCGCATCTATCCCCTTGATACTAAAAGCACTTTGGATGCCAAAGAAAAAATATATAAATCCAAATGTCCACATGAATCTAAAGCTCCTCATGTCCCCTTCAAAAGACATGTTGAAGAAAAGAAAAATCAAGTCCAAAATCCAAATCAATCCAAAAGGCCACAAAGGCCCACCAAAGCAAAAATAAAAACCATGTGGATCCCAAAGAAAAAAGGTGCGATACCTTCAATTGAAAATTCCATAACAACATCCAAAGTTTCTATTCCCCCACAAAATCATTCACCTCCTCCATCTCCTAAATCTATTTTGGGTCCCTACATCCCAAAAATCACTATCCCAACTCCTCCATTATCGCCACCCTCTCCATCCATTCCTCCACCTATCTTTTCACATCCACCACATGTGCCAATGTTGGTCCTGAACACCTTCCCCTATCACACATCCACTCCATCATTCCATCCATACACTTTTCAACACCCCATCCAATATCCCCCCTATCTCCCTCGTCCAATCCCTTTGATTCATCCTCTTGCATAATCCATTTCTTCTACTAAGGTTGTACCAACATCCGTTGGTCACTTTACACATGGGCTCTTATTACCTCATATGGAACTTGATCCTTGAGTCCTTCATCCATCTCCTTATCAACTATCCTCTAAAATCCACATATCCATCTCCCTATCTTTATCCATCTTCGTCCACATCCTAGTCCAAAAAATTAAAAAAATTGAAAAATCAAAATAAAATAAAAAGATAAAAAAATAAAAGAGAAAAAAAAAGTAAAGAGAAAATCATTCGTTCAATGGTAAAAACTTGGCAAACAAGCGCCTTGGATAAGTACCATGATGAAAACCTGAAAAACATGCATCATGCGTAAATCCCCCATCTGATTTCTTTCCACAATTGGGGGCAACTTCCACCTACACATTCCTTTCCTCCATCTCCTACATATGCCTATCTTCCGCATCCTATCCATCCTATCCCATTTATCTCAGTCCCTCCATCTTCCTTGTGATCTTGATAAAGACAGGGGCACATATATATAAATGTTTTAGACATCTCTTGGCATATTTTCCTTATCCTCCCCATCTACTTGTCTAATCCATACTTATTATCTACATCCATCTACCTTCATCATCCATCCATCATGTCAACCCCCATATCACTTCCACCCATCTTTCTACCCCTCTTGCCTCGTCACGCCTGACACATCTAGAGTGGGGGTATCTCCTTATTTGTGATAGAGTCCTTGGCGACATCGTCCATCCATCCCTCCATGTAATCCTTTCCATCTCCCCATCCCTCCCATCCTTATATCCTCCATCTACCAAATCCTTATCTTCCTATACTCTCATCCACTAGCCCTTTTTCTCCCTTCCATCATTATCTACCCATCCCTCTATCTAAACATCCTGCCCATATCCGAAGCCTTATCTTCCTATCCATCTTCCCCAATCCTTATCCCTCTATCTACCTATCCTAACATCTTTCTATTTCCCCATCTTTATCAATCCATCCATTTATCTCTATTTTCCTCCCCTCTCATAATCCCTTGTCATTGGTATCTAGCTACAAGCTACCCCCACGCAATACAATGCCATCCATCCTACTATATCCTCACTTTTCATCCCTCATCCATCCATCCTCTCACCCTCCCAATTCATCTTCTAATAATCTAGATCACAATCCCATCCCTGAGCTTCTCATAACCCACATCCAACCTGTCGACCATCCTATCCGCACGGCCTATCCTGGCTCATCATATCCGCTCCATCCTTTTATCCATTTATCCTAGTCATCTCATCATCCATTATACATTGTTTATCGTCAGTCTCTTTTCGAACTACGTTGTCCTTGCGCTTTCACGTAGGCAAGGTCAATCATTTGATTCGCCCCTGGGGCTCTATCTTTTGTCTATCTTGTCATCCTCCATCGTCTGTCTTTGACCTTGTATTGAAATACGTCACCCCTGTGCTCTCTCGTAGGCAAGGCTAAATCATTTTGTCTACCCCTTGGGTATTTGTCATGTCTTTCGCCATCCATCACTAGTCACCCTTGTCCTCTTTCTGCTTTTATCCATGGACTTTAATCGAACTACAAAGGCTCTGTGTTTTCACATAGGAAAGGTTGATCTTTGATCAACCCTTGAGCCTCTAGGTCTTTAAGGTATTTTTGTTCTGTGTCTTATTGTCCTGTCGTCCTATTGTCTTTTCGTGTCATCAAGTATGTCCCTATCCTAGTTGGTGCTTATAGAACAAGGTCATTCGTATCATGAGATCCAATCGGTTTCTGATATCCTACATCATGTTGATCAACCCATATATCCTCTATCTTTGGTCTCAACGGGATGTATCCTTCCTAACAGACTGCATCAACCCCATCCATCCTCTTGATCCTATGGCAAAGGACGCCTGAAATTGATTATGATATTTTGATGTTTTTGGCTTTTGTTTATCATTTGAGCTCCCTATCATCACTTGTCATGGTTATCTTGATCCATCATATCATGGTGTGCTTTGACTAGTAAACATAGGGGCGTATATTGATCTTTTTTATGTTTTTGTCTTCTTGGTTGTCCCACGTAGTACCCACCAAGGCCCCTATGGTCTTGCATTACGTTGGGACATCCTTTTGTGCTTGTGGTTATTCTAATACCTCGCCCGACCAAGGTCTTCATGAATTTGGAGTGTTGGAATAGCCTTTTTGTTTGTTGTGTTTGTTTTATGCATTGGACACTAATTCATCTTGGTTCTTCATACCCTGGCACTCGGTGTCTTATGCTATAGCAAAAATCAGTTCTGTAAGGATGGAAAATTTCATTAGGATTGTATTTCATTTTCCATTCCATCATCTTGCATATCTCCCTCATCCTCATCTATTCAAATAATCTAATCACACTCTTGGTCTTAGCCTTGCTACAAGCCTTGATCCAATCGTCATCATCATCATTATCATCTGTGGGATGTATTTTTTCTTATCCTTGTGTTGTTTTGGGATGTATCCTTCCCTCATCAACAACACTCTCATCGGGATGAATCCTTCCTTATCCTTTGTTGTTGTTTTGGGATGTATCCTTCCCTCATTAACAATACTCATCCTCATCCTCATTAGGATGTCTCCTTCCCTATCCTTATGTTGGTATGGGATATATCATTCCCTCATCCGCAACACTCCATCAACCATCTGCCCAACCTGGCTTGTAGCTTGACTGGGGCAACATCATATTTTTCCTCGAATCCATTTGTGCTCACCTTTACCTCCCATCGCTTATCATCATTTCTTATCCATCATTTTACATCGTCATCTTCATATCCCATTTCATCATCTCATCTCTCATCATTTCCCCCATCCCTTCCTCCTTCATCAATCTCCCGCCCTACACCGGGGCGGACCTGCCCGACCCCGGGGTGGACCCGCCCCGTGTTGGCGCAGATCTGCCCGGCCTCGGGGTGGACCCGCACCGTGCCAAGGTGGACTTGCCCTTCTACAGTGGGGCAAATCCACCCCTCTGCAGGCCTCCAACCCATTTTTTTTCTTCCTGGGGCTGCAATTTGCAAACTGTACGTCGGATTGACTTCGTTCAAAGGGAAAACATGCTTAATTTTTCATGCTCTTTCCAACCATACCTTCTATTTCTTCCTATTAAGATGTCATCCAGGACCCCTCTCTTTTCCCTCCTTTTTTAAGGGGTATTTTTTACCCCTTATTTACCTTTTTTCCTTCGATTAATCTCTTCCCTTCCCAGGGCCGCCATTTGCACCTCGTTTGTCCGATTGAATTCGTTCAAAAAGAAAACTTGTCTATTTTTTTGTGCTCTTTCCAACCATACCATATGTTTCTTCCTATCGAGAAGTCGCATGGGACCCCTCTTTCTCTTTCGTTATCCTCTCGAGGGGGCATACCCTTCATATTTATCCATTTTCCCTACCATAGTTATTCCTTTGTATGATTGGGGCATTTCCATCCATCCCCCCACTAATTGGACAGCTCAGATCCTCCTCCTCACATTGGGGCATCATTTTTCGGTTACTTCCTTTATAGAGTCATTTGCATTTTCTTTTCTTCGAAGCATGGTTATTCTAACGGTACTTCAAAGAGGGGAAAAATGTAGACATCTAAATTTGATCACTTCCACATGATCAAAATCATCTACTCTATCCATCTATGTCATTTATAGTGATTAAATAATTTATTTAACCATTATTTCATTTTTTGTCTAAGGTTCCTAAAGTATGTAATTAAGTAATTAAATACTTTACCTTACACCTTTTCTTCTCTAAATTAAATAAATAGGACAATTTATTTAATTTAGTCATTTGACCTATTTGGATTAAAACCAATTTTTAATCCCTCTTTTTTTCTCTCCTTGTCACATTCTCCATAATCCTCTTTTAAGCCAAATTAAATTAATTAATTTGTGATTAGGATGTGCACCACTTAATCAAGGTTAGTGTCACATCCTCCATAATCTCCCACTTGCCTCTAATCTCTCATTAATTATCATAATTATGTGTTTGCACAACCTTAATCAAAATCATTAGCCAGATTTGACATACCTTTTTTGGTCAACCTTTCCACTTGCCTTTCTTCGTCTTGACTCTCTTTCTCATGTGAATTTTTAATTCACATCTATTCACCCAAGGCTCCCCTCTTCCCCATGTGAATTTTTAATTCACTTTTATCTTTCCAAAGTCTACACTATCCCCATGCAAGTTCTAGAAGAATTGACTTGTCACTTTACATGTGCCAAAGACTTCTAGAACCTTTGACTTGTCACATCACCCACATGTGATAAATCCCCAGTTTTTTGGAAACCCTCTCTTATCCAATAGACTCTCCTAAGAATTAAATTTTAATTCACATTTATTTCTCTAACGACTTCCCCTTTTTCCATGGAGATTTTTGAAGAATTCTAAAGTTCCTCAAAAGTCTCTTTCAAGCTCATTTGGGGACAAGAACTTCCTTTTTGAGGAAATATTCTCATCCCCCAAGGTACCTGCAAGGTACTTGTCCTTCATCGACATCATGTACCTCTCTTCCACCTCATTTCCACATCACCCCACCGTAGGCCATCTCACATTCCACATGTCAAGATGTGAAGACTTGTGAGTCCTAAACTCACCATAGCCCTTCATCTTGGCTTTGTTGGCTCAATCTCAACCGTTGAATTCTCTAAATAATTCAAATTGTTCTATAAATACCCCCTCATTTCTCTCAAAAGAGAGAATGAATTCTTTTCTAGCAAACTCTTGCCAAATTATCATTTGCAGCATTTTAGTATCTCCATAGCATTTTTCATCAATCCATTTTGCATCTTGCATCCACTTCACTCCATAGCCATCCAAGGAGCACAATACATCCAAAGATCAATGGTCAACCAAGGAAGAAGCAACATGAATTTATAATCAATTTCAATCAATTTATTTCATCTTGTTTTCATTCTTATATTTCCTGAGGATAATCATTGAGGTGTCATGTTTTGCGTTAGTTCTTTTCATTGCATAATTATTTGTTTAGCATCTCACATTAGGAACATAACATTTTAGGCGATCACACTTTCCACCTCTCTTTTTGGAACCTTGTCTTATCCACAATATTCTCCAATCATGTGAATTTTTAATTCACTTTTATTCACCCAAGATTCTCATCTTCCCCATGTGATCATTGAGAGGTCACACCATCCCTTTTCCAAAGTACTTGTCATTCCTCCACATCATGTACCTTCCTTCCACCTCATTTACACATCATCTCACCCTAAGCCATCTCACATTCCACATGTCAAGATGTAAGGGCTTGTGAGTCCTCAACTCACCATAGCCCTCTATCTTGACCTTGTTGGCTTAATCTCAACCGTTGAATTCTCTAGATAATTCAAATCCCTCTATAAATACCCCCTCCTTCCTCTCATTTTGAAAAATCAATATTTTGCTATCAAAACTCTTGCAAATTCTCCATTTAAGTCTCACTTGCATTTACCATAGTATTTTGAGTTCACCATTACCATGTCTTCACTCATATTGCATATCACTTTACATATTTGATTTAGCTTTCCATCCAAAGAGCACACAAAACATCCAAAGATCAAGAGCCAACCAAGGGAGAAGCAACACAAAAGAGGTATAATCACTTATCAATTGGTTATCTTACTTCTTTGCAATTTCTTCTTTTAGGCTAATCGTTGAGATTTCCTCTTTGTGTTATTTCTTCTTATTGCATTAATAGTTTGTTTAGCATCATTAGATAGGACTTAACATTTTAAGGGATCACAATAGTGAGCTAATCCTCACCATGGTTTTTCCCTCATTGGGCTTTCCACGTAAAACTTTTGTGTTTATGTGTTGTGTGATTTCATGTTTTGTTCTTGCTCTTCTCTATTATATGCATTAAACTAATTGATGGTGTTTGTTCAATGAATTAGAGAAGATATTGATTCACCCTCCCTCTCAACATCTTGAATATTCAACATATACTTATAATAACATTTCTCCTTTTATACTCAAGGGTAGATTGATGAAATAAACTAGTGTTCCTATCTCCTTCAATAAGCCATTGAATCCTATATTTCCACTTCCAAAAAAACTCTTCTCCTCTCATTAATCTTTGTCATTCCTCTCTTAAACTTTTTTCTTTAGCACAAGTCTCCATGTCATGGGTTCCCCCACTCCTAGTTTTGTCATGTAAATCCTTTATATCTTTAGAAAGTTGTTCTTTCTAATAAAATATATTTCCAAAAGACAATCTATTCCATCCTCTAACTTTTTATTTCACCAATTTGATTTCAAAACACAATGACCCCAAATACTCTCATTGATATATTGGTTGAAAGTATAAGAAAACTAGAATCCAATAAATCTCCAACGCTGATCACATACTAATAAGGGAATAAATTACATCAAGAGTCTCCACCACCCAATAAACACACTATGAAAAATATTTTATTTTCAACTAAGTGTTTGTGAATATTGAAGCTAGACAATTCCCTCTCTATTATAATTTTATTATAGGACTAATCCCTATGATAATTACCAACCCTATCATCATGTTGTTGCTACCTAAATTCCTCTTTAGGTATATCCTCATGCTTCATCACTATTTTCCTAACCTACCTTGACAACAATATTGTATGTATCCCTTATGGTAACATACAATGGTATTCCTCTTATCAGTAGCCTGATTTTAGGTACCAGCCTTGAGTACCTTAAATAACCCCTAGATTACATGATTAGGTTACCATTTTTCCTAGACCTATACCCACGTTTCTTAAATTTAAGGTAGATGTAGATCTTAATGCTCATATGAAGGCATATTCTATTATTATGAAGGAGATCCTCCCTCAATATATGGTTGTTGAATTTTCTTTCCTAAGGAATTAGAAGGAATTACTTAAGATTGGTATCATGGGTTAATTGAGGATTTTCTTCATTTTCAAATAATTCATCAATAAATTTATTGCATTTTTTATATGAAAAAAAATCCTTAAACTATCTAATAAATAAATTCTAACATATTAAGTTAATAGTGAGTTATTGATACATTTTGTGATTTGATGGAGGTAATTTTTTTACTCATAAATTCTATTTCCCTACATTATATGGACCAAAAATAGTCTTGCGACATTTTCTTGTAATCAGTTCACAAAGATGCCCAAGAAGATGTATGTTAGCTACAATTTTGTAACTTGTATTAGCACCAATATGAGCTCTTTTATAATTGAATATGCCAATAATACATAGGAGTGTAGATAAATATATAATTTCTTTAAGTACGATATTTTAAGTAACATGTAAATATGGATTGCATAGGATAAGATTTGTAGCTAGTATTGAGGAGAAGTAATTCTAGTTTTGGATTTGCATTCTTTGTAGATTTAAATATATTTTATTTTGTTAGATATGGACCAAAAATTATTTTACGTTTTCTTGCAATCACTTAACAAAGATACCCAAGAAGATATTTTTAGCTACAATTTTGTAATTTGTATTAGCACCAATATGATCTATTTTGTAATTGAATGTGCCGAGAATACATAAGAGTGTGTCAATATTTTTAGTAACATGTAAATATGGATTGAATAGGATAAGATTTGTAGCTAGCATTTAGGAGAACTAATTCTATTTTTTGGATTGCATGATTTTTAGAAGGATTATGAATTGAGGTTGTATGGATATTAAGATATGTTAAAGATAAAATAATTTTTAATCGATCAAAACATATTTGAATTGGTGATAGGGGATAATTATATATAAACTTATTTGTAATAGTTTGTACAAATATTTTGATAGTATAGTGAATCTTTGCTAGCTTTGCTAGCTTTGGTATCTGAATGTTTTATTGTCCTTGTAAAATGTATTTATGAATTCTTACTAGGGTGTAACAGAGGGTGTATCTATTCAAGGGTACTATTATTTTCTCATTTCTTAGATGCATGCCCTATGATATGATATTCTAATGCACAAGAGTATTAAGCGCTAGCCATTAGGTTAGTAACACACATGGGAAATTTGGATAAGATTTTAACTTTGTTGTTCTGATACTCTAATTAATTGTGTATTATTTATTATGTATGTATTTGAAATTAATTTATGTAGAAATAAATTAGTGGTTTGGTAGAAAGATTGATGAGTTTTTATACAAGGATGCTTCTTCTCTTACATCATTACAATGATGGCATGATACTATTCTCTTTGATCGATTGTACAAGGTGTTATTTATCAAATTTTGGGATAACTTATTTTATTTTATTTTACTGTGGATATGATAGCGGGATAATATCAAATCATATTGGAATATATGAAATAAGATTTTGTGCATATACATTGATTAGATACCATGTGGATGCACATATTTAATACCTTTGTTTATGATATAATTGACAACTAAATGTTATATTTATCTATATCTACTTATAATTCTATCAATTAAGTTGTTGGAACCTAATCTTATTTTGTTAAATCTACCTTCCTTTATTCTTTAATTTACCCTATCATGATAACCAATTAGATAATTACTTTAGTAGAGTTTTATTCATATGATTATGGTTTTCATCTTAACATTATCCATAAAGTGATTCATGTTATATTTTGCATTGTTATAGAATTTGAGTAGTTTGTAAACATATTCCCTACATTTCATAACAATATCCAATCCAATAATCTCTACTAGATTGGCTTAACCACTCTCTAGTCTTATATTATTCTTAGGTTATGGTGCCATGTGTACTTTTATTTCTTTAATTATGCTTTTTTTATACATATAATTTGAGATTTAAGGTGTCTATAGCAACCATACCTAGGAACCTTGGTTCTCTTTTTTATTGTCATGCCTTAGTTCATATTCCTATACATTTTCAAATTCATATTACTTTCCTTCTATTATCCACCTTTGGTTGTGGAAAGCCAAAGGTTTTATCATTAGCATGTCTTCCATGATGGAAACTTTCCAATTGTTCCCAATGATCATCTAATAGGGCCCCTCTCCTATATGGAACTTGAATTTTCTCATTGCCTTGTAATGATTTTTTTTGTGAAAAATGTAGGACTTCTATTAGTTGATACCTCTTACGCAAAATTAATATGATTTTAATTCCTATGTGGATACATATTAAAAATTGATCTATATTATTACTCTCCAACATAGTATACAAATTTATCTCACTCAAATTTCTAATTATTTACCTATCACTTATGCCTTCATGGTTTTCAAAGGCTCACATACCCTTTTGGGGTTTCTCTTATTTTTAAAGAGGTAAGGGATTTGATTATGTTGGCACATATTTGGTGACTATTGTCGCATATTTATGTCCTAATGGGTTCCATTTCCTTTTTGGTTATGTGAGTTATGTCTTGATGTTCTCTATGTATATGCATTTTGGGCATACTTTGAGCCATGTGTAAGATCTATGATTCCAAATTCATTTTTTTGTCTTGGTAACAATTATTGCATTCATTAAGGGTCAAAGAGTTTATTGTCAAGGAAATATTTATAGATTTCTTCTCAATTGAATAAATAATGTTTTCCCCTTTCCTATAGAAGGAAAATCCCAAGGATTTCTTCATCAAGGAATGAAAAACTTGATGTGGTTTTGAATTCATATGTGCATGTGACACCAATGGAATTATTCTGCAAGTGTTGTCAATATCTTAGTAATATTGAAATGTCTAGTATTTTGGTGTAATGTGCATGCACAATCCCAAGCAAAAATATCGTGCATGTATGATTCCAACACTATGATGAGTGTGTAAATGATTATTTGACAAATGCAATCAATTACCTTCTTTTCTTCTTTCTCCTTGTGTTTGATCACTAGATAGAATTATTACAAATATGTCATCCACTTCATGCCTAATTAATTTTATAATTTAATTTTTCATATGTACAAACTAAAGAAACTTATGCTTGAAGTAAATGATAGTATACATCACCCAAGATGTAGTTATGACATCTATTAATAGATTTAATAATGGAAAGAAACTCCTTTTCATAGGTGGAGTAGAATTTAACTATGATACTGAAATTTTGTGAATGATATGTGATCAAATATCTTGTTATGTAAGTATATTTTCAAGTGTACAGTCAAATGCATCAGTTTAGATCTCAAGGGGACGTGATATGCCAAGTGATGCTAAAATAGAAATTATGTAGAGGCATTTCTTGAGCTCCTCAAAACTACATTGTTGTGTAATTCTCTAAAAGAATTATCTTGGTGTGCATGATCTAATTCAACAATGCACAATGTGAGATAATCCAAGAACAAACCTATCATAGAAGTTGGAAAGTCTAAGAAAGTTGTACAAGCTAGTGAGGTCACACAATATTGGCCAATCTCAAAATGCTTTGATATTTGGGGTCTACATGTATACCAAATTGGTCAATTATGTTGGGATATGGTGTTGCACACCATTGCATTAAATTTTATGTTATAATATTGTAATTAAATAATTATTTAGCTATGATGCACCTAGGAAGTGTGGTTAATCAGACTAGGTAATTATTTGGGGACCACTTTTTGTTGTATTGTAACATTGGATTATTATTTAATGTGTGAGAGACATGAGATAATAATTTAATATTGGGGAAATATTTAATGAAGTGAAGGATTAGTACCCAATATTAAATGAGGGGTCAGTGGTTTTGTATTTACATGGTTTTATCTTACCACTTGGCTCGATTTGTGTGAGCTTATATCTATAAAAGCAAGCACATGTTTAGTGGTTAAGGTTGGTTGGGTGAGTGGGTTATCATTATTGAGTCTTTATGAGGAGTTCATATGTGAAGCATGCTATGGGATGTGTGGATTCATGCTTGGACACATGGAGGATGCATTGGAGAGGCTTGATGGTTCAGAAGTATTCATGGAATCTCTTGTAAGTCCATGTATTATTTATTTGTTGAATAATAGATGGAGTATGGATACTTTTGAAGCTTAGTTTTTCCCTCTTGATGGTTTTTCAAGGGTATATCTTGTGTTATCTTGTGGCTTGTCTATTTGATCTATGCATTATGGTTACTTGTATGCATGCTTTTCTCTCATAGGGTTATGTAGGAAATGGATTGAGATTACGGGTATGATGCATTATTTCCTAACAAGTGGTATCAAAGCTATAATGGTTGTGAGATGTGTGAGCTCCCAAGTTTTGTTATAAACCTTGTTTGTGTAGATTTGGTGCAAATTTGAATCCATGTCTATGCAGGATAGATCTAAGGCATTATAAGGTATGCAACACATGTGCAGGTATTATTATGCAGATTTGGGATTTTGGGGTGTTGAGATTTTTTGAGTTTATTAGAGATCCAGAGCTTGAAAAATTTGGGTCAAAAGGGTTTCTTCGATTGTGCTTTTATACGAGGGTTTTGTAGAGGAAATTTCATGGATGACCTCTTGAGACAAAATGGACCTAACCATTGGGATCTAGGATGGTCGAGAAACAAAGATTCATATTAAATTTTCCCTATTTTGGCCACTTTGAAAAATAGGCAATTTTTTTACTCTCACAACCAATTGTACAATCGTACGACTGCACAATTGACTACAAAGGTCATAGAGAAAAAAAAAAGTATGATTGGCCTTTGAAAAAAATCCTACAGCAAATAAAACTTTATTGAATTTATTTTTTTTAAATATAATGTTTTGGGGGGTTCACAAACCCCCCATAGCACATATCATACTTTGCAATTACGACTGTCGGTACTAGTAGGCCGACACCGACCAACAAGGCTTAGCCCATTGGTCTGGTGCAAGCACCAGCTGGAATCCTCATAGGGGCTTAAATTTTTTAAACCATATTTAAAATTTTAAAAATTTTGTCAAAAAATATTAAAATTTATAAAATTAAATTGCATTTAAAATCCTTATCGGGTCCACCAACACCAGAAGTGTGTCACTCAAGCGTTGTCGACATGCCACCATTTCTAGCACGTCACCATTGTTGGCAGGTCATAGATGGCTTCACCCGGGGGTCGCCCCTGCACAACCTACTAGCCAAATTAGAGAATCTTTTTCAAATGGGCATAACTTCACCCAGGATGTCGGATTTTTGACTTCTTATACTCATTGGAAAGGTGGTTCCAAGAATCACATATTGGTATAGGTTTGGTGCCATTATTTTACTATTTTGATTAATTTTTGGAGCCTAAACACCATATGTTCTCTTATTATTGATTTTGAACATAACTTTTGCATACATTATCAATTTTTTGATTTTGAATAGGCATTGGAGAGAATGTAAAACGTACTACAAAGTGGATTAGTCATATTTTCAATTTGTGTTGCAGAGAATGATTTTATACTTGTAGGAGCCTAAGATTTGGGATGTGATTGCATGAGCATCCATACAAGTCAAGAGGAAAAACCTTCAGGGAGTGCATGTTTTAATATGATATTTATGATGGTACAATTGATTATAAGTTTGGTAATTCCTAGTATAGGTTTATAGGTGTTTTCAGAGTTGGAATTTGATCATGACAGGTACACATATTGTATTTAGTTTTGAGGACATGGTTTGACATGAGTGGAGACTTGGAGTCTTGTATGGGTGATAGTTGAGAGTAGGTATAATATTGGCTCTAGTTATGGTGTCATGGATACGCAGGTATAATTGAGGATTGGAACAACATGATCACGTATGTGGTTGTTTTGTGGTGTTATGGTTTGGTGTTAGGAGGTTATTTTTATCTCCTTGATGCTTGATTAGTTCCTTGACTATGGTTACTCATTTGTGGACATGTTTGGTGAATCAAATCTGAGATTGATTTGGTGTTTGAGTATTGATGTCTACAAGATTATCTTCTTTGATATCTTGATTTGTAGGTTACTAATATGATGATGATTTTGCATGCTTCATTGTTTGGTATCTATGAGTTATATAGTTGTATGGGCTTATCATCCATTTAGTAGTAGTGAGATGACTCGGTGTGGACTGCCTATATCCATGAGATTATTTTAGTTTTGATGTAGGCTTTGTTAGTTGGCATGTGGTCATGTGTGCATTGGTATGTTGCTTTGGGATGACAGGATGGATGGTTAGAGTACTTGTTTAGTCAGTTGATGGGACTTGTAGCATTTATTTTTATCACGATGTTATGATAGCTTGGTACATTTCATTGGTTACACTTTTCAGTGGGAGATTTTTATAGTGATGAATTAGCGGTATAGGATTAGTTTTTGATGGTGGCTGTATCTTCTTGGTTCACTTGTTCTCTAGAGTTGTTGGGATTGTAGTTGAGTGTTTATGGACCTAGATGATCTTCATGGAGGATATGGTTGTCATGATGTCATGTATAGCATAGTATCACAACTCAATGAGAGTTGTTGGCAATGACGCGATGCATCATTGTAGATGGTTACCTTCATGTGATTGGAGATGTTGATTCTTGGTTTAGAGTGTGATTGGTATTATGTCATGGTGTACTATTGATATCGGTTTAGAGGTTTGACATGATAGGGTTCTCCTAAGAACGGGATGTATGCATTTGTGCATGTGATCTCCTAGGAGGAGATGGTTAGACCATAATGTCATGTTGGGTTCCTATTTTTTTGGTTGGATCTTTGACATTGATCTTGATGGTTCTCTTAGTATTGATTATATTGATCATTTACTTGGGTTCTTCATGATAGTGTGGTGTTACATTTGGAGTTTAGCATGGATTGATCACTTGGAGGTGCTCATGAATACTTAGATACATGGGTCAGGTTGGAGTCCTCTTGGGATTAGAGACATTTTCTTGAGATGGTTACTCTTTGGAGGTTTTAGCAAGAAGATCGAGGATCCTTCACCTGGATATGGACGTGAGTTAATGATGGACCTATAAAGGAGATTGTTCTTGGAGTGAGTCATGATGATGTGGTTACCTTTGAGGATCATTCTCATTCCCCACTCTTGGTCTACTCGGTGGTTTATTATCTTGAAACAAAGAAAAAAAGGAACCCTAGGTCTAATGCATAAACCTAGGATTCAAATATTTATTTTGGGGGTATTTTCTATTATTTCATTAAGATGGAGATCAAAAAGGTGAGTAGATTGACTTTCAACCATGAAGGTGAGCCAAAAAAACCAAGATCTTCATCCTATTGATGATTAGGGTTTATTGGAATTGATTTTTTTTCACTAACCTAATTAGACTATATGACCTATTATGCAAAATGCAAGAATTTGACAACTGATTAACTAAAACAGACAATTACAGGCAGATCTAGTAATTTTAGATGATTGTGTACCTATCCAAAAAAAATGGTTTCAATGTGCAGAGGAGGATCGATTTGTCCAAGGGAATATGGGTCCTTATAAGGGTGTCCTACTCTATTTTTGGGGTCCTCTAGTGACAGATTTGAGCTTTTGATTTTTGGTTGCAGAGTTATCAAAATATTGTCATTCTATAATTTGACAATATGTAGGGATTCAAATGCAACAATGAACAATTTGTCTTCAAGCTTCCTTCAATCCTCTTCAAACCTAAGATCTTTACATTCATAAAGAGAAAAGATGTTGGGCCTTTTAGGGGCTTGCCTTGGTCAAACCCCATGTTAGTGTTTCCACTTCCACAATGGTAATGCTAATGATAAATGGATAAACAATAGGAAGGAATGATGAAATCACAAAGTGATGCAACTCACCACCCTTCAATGGCTTCCTTCAAGAACTGAAGTCATGCACATCACCTCAAGGTCTTGGATCTTGCTTGGTTGATTGCTTTGAATTGGTTGGAGACCTACAAAAGTGTTAGCCTTCATAAAACAATGATAACATAAACACACATAAACTCGCATACACTTTGACATGATGTTAGGATCTTGAATTTCTACTATGAATCATTGAAATTTTTCTTGACTTGATTGATAGTTCTCTTCGTCATAATAATTGCTCATAATTTATCCTTATTACTTGTTAGATTTTAAATGATTCAATAACTAGATATATAGGCATTTATTCAATTTCCCACAAATTAAATCTCGATAGTTAACATTCACAAATTGAATTTTAAATGTTAAAATTCCACTGACATATCTAAATTTGGTCCCCCACAAAATTGGGGGGCCCATACACTCTAGGGCGAATGGGTCCTAGCCCTATTTTCTAGGACATTAAGTGTCAGGGGGAAAATAATAAATGGATGTGTTTGTTCAATGCTTGTAATTTCTTGGAAAGTCGTACAAATGGGTTATAGAATGCACAATTTAGGAAATTAGGAACCTAAGTAGGCTCAATAATTCTAGGGGGACAAAACATAGTGTGAAATTGTCAAGGGTGACATTTATGATGCTACACATCTAATAGGTATTGTCCATCTTATTTTTTATGTGTTTATGTTTTGTGTTTTTATTTCTCATGGGAATGAGTTGAGTCATGGTGATTGATTTTGGGAGACTCATTTGTGGATTGTTTAGCATGAGTTTATATTGCTTTATCTCTCATATATATGGATCTTGAGCTATGGATAGTTAGTTATGCAGGATTCATTTTGAGAGATGTTTGGTATGGTTTTCTCCTTATGCATTTGAGTTTATGTTATCATTCATTGATGAGGAGTTTAGGAGATGGTTATTAGGATAATTTCCTATTTTAGGAATGGATACATTGAGTTTGATTTCCTTGGTTAGAGAGGCTTACATCCATTTTGTCATTATTATATGACTCATATGTTGTACTTGATCTATTGGATTGAGTGGTTGGGTGTTGTTGGGGTTTTTCATTTGGGGTTGTAATGAGATCATACTTGGCACAACATTACACTTTGAGGTGTTGGCTTGAAGGACATGTTATGGTTTATAGTTTTTCTCTCTTTATTCTATGGTTCCTTCCTAGAGGTTCATGTTCATATGATTTGGGAGGATTGTGGTGAAATGTGAGAGTTTTTGTAGCTATTGGTGTTGCATATGTGGATCATTGTGGTTGTCCTTGGTACTTCATGTTTTGATCATTTATCACACCTTAGTACAGTTTTTATTGGTATACTTGATATGCTTTGGCATTAGCCATGTAGTGGGAGTTTCTGGATATGTATGTTCTTCATTAACGGGTTTGATAAAGGGAGCTTGTGATTGCAGTTTATGGGTTGCATATATTTTTGATTAAGGTAAAAATAGGTTTTGAAGGGACCCAAAACCCTTTACAGACAAATTTTGAATGGATCTGGAACCCTCAAGTAGAAGAACCAAGCAAGAACAAAAAACCAAAGACAAAAAGGACACCCACAACCAAAAAAAAAGGTGCAAGAAGAATAGCTTGCAACCAGCCAAAAAATGGTCCCCAAACAAGAACCATCAAGATTTACATTTAGGGCTACTCTTGTGGGAGCGTAGTGTCATATCAAAAGAAGGCTTAGAAAATTTATCTATCTTTCCCATTATAGTAATTCAACCCTATTCCACTTGTGTTGCCTTATCATGCCAATCCAACACACCATTTTCCTGAAAGTGAATGCCTGCAGCCACTGACATAGAGCTTTCTTCATTTTTCATCCCTGCAGGTGTGGCATTATCAGCAAAGCCACCAAAAATGATAGCCAGAATGCTATCACCATAAATGGCAGCCTGAGATCTAGACACCCTCTTTTTAGGGGTTTCAATATAATCTTGCACAACTTCATCAACCCCACCATTTGTGATATCCGGAGAGGAAACCCCCAAACCCTTTGAATCCAACACCACCACCTCAGAAAAACTCTTTTGTTGCTCAAATTTCTTAACAACTGTATAATGTTGTTGAGAGGCACATTTCCACCATGTAGCCTTCATTATTTTTTTCTCAAAACCGCATTGTGCAATCGCATGACCTATTGTAAAGCATATTCTACATCTGAAGGGAATACCTTCATAGTCCAAAGATTGAACCCTTGAACCCTTAGGAGATTTAAGTAATATCTAAGTAGGCAGTCCTTTTGAAATATCCATTTCAACCAAAATACGACAAAGATGGAGTGAAAAATATTAGAGGATTCAAAAACATCCAACAACAAAAACTCTCCAAGGGCCTCGTCCACTTCCTCCAAAAGGGGATCAACCCATAAATGGAGGGGGAGATTAGGAAGCCGAACCCAAATCAGGATCTTATTACATGTTTCAAAAGAAGGGTTAAAATCAGAATTCCATGGTTTAATCATCAACAAAAATCTGTCCTCCCAGCTAAAAAAATGATCACATAAAATTTTGTTTATATCTTGAGCATTCTCAAACTTAGCAACAAAAAATCCCTTAGCCATGGGGAAAATGTGAACTTTACCAGTAATTAAAGGCTTTCATTGTTCTGAAATCCAGGTGTCCAACTGAGGGAGGCAAGGCCAAAAACCCCTAAACCAACAGATCACCTCATGTGAGGAAAAGACAAAAGTATTATGATTGATTTCCTCCACCGTCTCAGCTTTCAGATTGATAGAAATGGCATTTTCCACAGGAATGAACCCACTTAAAGTCAGTCTCTCATGCCCTGAAATCTGAGCCCTCACCAATGCCTTCACAATAGGGCCACCACACTTGCTGCGTCCCACCCCCGTTGCAAAGGACCCGCCGGTCTTAGTCGCAAACTTCACATGCTACCTTGTTGAGACCTTGTCATCTCCATGGTCGCCACAAACACCAGAGCCAGGGGACATCACTGTCGCCGCAGATCGCCCAAAGAGTAAATTATTAGTTTAAACCATTGTTTACTTCTTTACAACCTTATGTATTCATTTAGCTAAAACAACCAAAACCTAATTCATGTGTGGTATTTCAATTTTAGTTGATTCTTATTTCATCTCTTTTCATAGCATGTTATGGGTTGCATATGTTGTTTCCATGAGTTTGCTGATGATATTGATACCTTAGAGGTATGGATGGTTGGATGTATTAGCATGTGTTGTGGATGCTATTTTTTATCATGTGGGTTTTTCACCTATGACAACAACTTGTTTGGAGCCTTTGTTATCACTTGGATTTGATGATTGTGTTCTTGGATTTGTGCATCTTCACCTTGGCATATTCCTTTTCTTCGATAGGTGGCACATTGGAGGATGAGAGGATTTCTTGCTTGAGATGGTGGTCACTTTGGTTTTATTTCAAGTATCTTGATGGAGCATGAGATCATGTTGGAGATTCATGTGGTTTCATGTATGGCTATGATGGTGTATTTCATTGATTGATCCCTTATGCAATGTATATAACAAGTGGGGGAATTTTGGGATATGGTGTTATACACCATTTCATAAAATGTTATATTATAATGTTGTAATTAAATAATTACTTAGTTGCGATGCACTTGGGAGGTGTGGTTAATCACACAAGGTAATTATTTGGGGACCACTTTATGTTGTATTGTAAATTGGATTATTATTTAATGTGTGAGAGATCTGAGATAATAATTTAATATTGGGGAAATATTTAATAAAGTGAAAGCTTAGTAACCAATATTAAATGAGGGGTCAATGGTTTTGTATTCACGTGGTTTTTTGGTACATGGTTTTATCTTAACACTTATTTGTATTTGTGTGAGATTGTATCTATAAAAGAAAGCACATGTTCAATGGTTAAGGTTGGTTGGGTGAGTGGGTTGTCATTATTAAGTCTTTTTGAGGAGTGCACATGTGAAGCATGGCATAAAATGTCTGGATTCATGCTTAGACACATGGAGGATGCATTGGAGAGGCTTGATGCTTCAAAAGTATTCATGGAAACTCTTGTAAGTACATGTATTATTTATTTGTTGAATAATAGATGGAGTATGGTTGCTTTTGAATGTTGTTTTTTTCCCTCTTGAGGGTTTTCCTAGGGTATATCTTGTGTTATCTTGTGGCTTGTCTATTTGATCCATGCATTATGGTTACTTGTATGCATGCTTTTCTCTCATGGGGTTATGTAGGAAATAGATTAAGATTGCGGGTATGATGCATTATTTCCTAACAAATGATGTGGCCCAAGTATTGGATCTATGTGGTTCCAAAATTTAATTTACCAATATTGAATAGCAACTTGTGTTTGAATAGTGTATTTGGTATGTGTAAGACCTACTCTAAGCACTCCTCTTATATCCTAATAAATATGAGGATATAATTCAAGTAGAAAATGACAAAGGAGTCAGTGAAGGGTCACAAGATGTCATTCATCAAGTTCATGAAAGTTTTTAGCACATTAGTTTGGCTAAAAGGGAAAATCATCAATTCATGGAGTCTTTTTTGAGTTTTGAAATTTATTTCTAAGAATCTCCACTTCAAACTAGTACCTAATGATATCTTGATTTGAGGTTGATCATAAGGAAGTATTACACATTGTGAATTTGGTCTAGTAATTTTTTTATGCATGAAAGAGGATGAATATTTTTTACTATGATCTTATTGAGTGCATGATAGTGCAAAGGTGTCGACTATCATCCTTTTTAGGCACAAGGACTATCAAGAAATTGCATGGTAAAGAGTTAGGTTAGATATTTTTGAGCAAGTTTCTCTTCAATTTGGCATTGAAGTTCATCATTCTCTTAGATATATCTACAATATAAATGACATTTAGGAAATGGAATCCAAGAACCAAATAGATTTGATGCACCATGCAATATATTGGAAGACTCTTTAATTCTTCAAAGAAACATTATATGTTAAAGTAGCTTGACAATATTTTTCACTACAAGAAGGATGGTGCATTCATGAGTAGACATTGGGAAGCATGAGATTATATTTATAGGAAATGATATTCTAATATTTTTTAGAAAGGTTTGAAGCTATTTTGGCCTCTGTTGTCAACTCACAAGGGTCGAAATAACATTTATCAATATGTATTACTTTTTCCTATGGCTTGGAATGGTAAATGTCATCGTGATCATATAATATGGTATTCCAAATAGAATATAAAAGACTTCTTACAAGTGTGATGAAATATGTGGTAATGTCCTATGTAGGCTTGACTATATGATTAAAATTTCTTTATCATCTTACCTAAGTTTCTTTTTTTGCTACAACCATCCTAAAGTGTAAGGATTTAGATGTGTGATGGCACAAATATCTAGGTTCCTAATTTCATCATGTGT
Organism: Sequoiadendron giganteum; assembly: GCA_007115665.2. Lineage (NCBI taxonomy): Eukaryota > Viridiplantae > Streptophyta > Pinopsida > Cupressales > Cupressaceae > Sequoiadendron > Sequoiadendron giganteum. The sequence continues at coordinate 316,410,396 of CM021103.1, forward strand.
GATTATGTTCTTTCATATTTTGTTGTTACTAATGAAATGGAAATGTTGTGTTTTGACCTAGAAATTCATGTGGAAGAGATTCTATAATTACTCTAAAGTGTCATTTATCATGGTGTTGGTGTTGAGACATTGTGCCTCCTTATCAATATCCTCAACCTGGTCATAATTTGATGTGGCTTTCACAAATAGTGATTGTTGTGTGTGGAATTTAGATTTTTCGTGGGAGTTGGTGCAATGATGATGGCACTATATATCACCTTTTTGTAGCTTCTTACTCTTGACCCAAGGTGAAATTTTTCTAGATGCTTGAAGGCTTTGTGTGAAGAGTTTGGAGCATTGTAGTTATTTTTTTAGGATAATGTTTCTTCTATGTGAAAGGCTTGTAGTTGGTTTCATATGAGGTCTTGTTCTGACAAGGGGAAATTTTTTCTTAAGATTATCCGTGGATTCAATCTTGGAAGCATCACATAATTCTTAAAATAATTTTTCTAAATTCAATAAATTCATCTTAATATGGATAGAGGGTGATAATTTTTTGATGTATTTGAGTATTCTATGTTACTCAATAAATTTCTCATTAGTATAATCTTCCATTGGGTGCTCCTTGCACTAGAATGACTAAAGTAATTTCATATATTCATCCTCATAATTTTTGAAAGGGTAAAATTCCTCCTACATAGCACTAAAAAGGGCATCCCAAGCTAGATTGATCCACCAATCATAATGAAATGGAAAATTTTCGAGATATGAAGAAAATATGCTCAACATCATTAAAGGTGGCAAAGAATTATGTTTTAATTTTCAAATCCAAATATATAGTGTTGAGGAATTTATTTTACCTTTAAATGCAATAAGCTATGTACGATGTCGTGGTTATGGTCCAAGCTTATTTATGAAGTCACAAAACTATCTAAAAAGTTCTTGGCATTATATTTCTAAGGGAGCATTGAGAATTCTTTAAATGTTTGAATATTTTCTAATTATCTTCAATATTTGTCTCTTTTACAAATTGAACCATGTGTATTGTATTTTCTCAGTTGTGCATGCCTTTTTATGGGTTTTGGGATTATGTGTGTCATACATCTTGCAATTTCTAGTGTTTGAAATATTTATATTTATATTTATTAATTATTTTGTCTTCATCAGAGAAATGAGGTGTCCACTTTGAGGTGGCAATTTTGACCATGTATCAAGTGTCTTGGAATGTGTGTAATAAGTTGTAAGAGCATCTAACACCACTATGGTATTGTAAAATATAGAAATTACTTTAAAAATTTCTATAACACGTGTAAAATTAATATTATAGGGAGTTATAAAGTGGACTAATAATTTTGAACCACTTATGATGTATGTTATAATACATCATAGAGCATCTTTGTAAAGGAGGTAAATGATAATTATTGAATTAAAATTGGTTGTGGGTTATGAGAGTTCTTACCATGTTATTTTTGGACCTTGTTTAGGCCCATGGTAATGCCTTCTAGTGTTTTTATGGGCCTCCTTGGTTCTAGATATTGATAGCTTGAGATGAAGGCATTGAGAAGTTTTCATTGCAAGGATATGTTGTCATATTTCCTCTAGATTGGTATGATTTTGATCTCAATGTTAAGGGTTTAAGATTGCAAGTGCATTATAACTAATTTATTTTTGTTGAATAATATGTTGGTTCAATTCTTTGGAGGGTGGGATATTTTACCCAAAAGGGTTATCCCCCATATATCAATTTATCTTCTCTTCTCTATATTTTTCTTCTACTCTTCTCTCATTCTTGCTTTCTAAAGTGTTATTTTATATGCCATTATACTACTAATTTTTTTATAGATTTGAGATCTACATTGCTTTCCTATAAGGGTTAATATAGTAAATGAATTCATGTCTTGATTTCACTTTATAGCCATAGTTTATTTTTAATTTTATTAATTTTTATTTTAATAGATATTATAGTACTCAAGGTGCATACTAGGTAATTTCAAAAACATTGATTAGTAGAGCTAAGTTGGTTCTATTGGTTACATGTGATTTGCATGTACTTGTATGTTGGTTGCATGTTCTTGCATGTCTTTGTATGTGATGGATCCATGGTGATTTAGTTATGCTATTCCTCATTTTTTTCTTATCTTGAAAAGCTTGAGGATAATTGTAGGAAAGATTTGACTAATTATTAATCCTTGTTCAAGTGGAATTATTGTAGTTGATATTATTTTTCAAGATACAATATTGCAAGCACTTGAAGGATGGAGAAAGTGGATCATTATGGAATTGGTCATATGGTTGCATTTAGCATGGTGTTGACTTGGAGCTCTTACTTGATAGTATTGATCTATCCTCTTGCATGGTATAAAAAAAAATCATCCTATGGTCATGTGTAATGGAGTGCACTTATGTTGGTTGTTTATCTTTGTCTCCTTGGTAACATTGGAGAGAATTTTTTGTCTAGAATAACATTTATTTTTATTAAGTTGGGTGCTTAATTTTATCCCTTGGTGTTAGAAATTAAATTTATTGTACCCCGAATGCGTGTAGGTTATGGATTTGGTCATCAAATCATCTAGAAGTTCCTATAGCAACCTAGTTACTCCATATGCATATATATAGTGATGTTTATGAGATTTATCTTATAGTGGCCCGGAATGGAAATCCTCTTCGTTCTAATGGATGTTTTTACTTGCATGGTATGGAATCGTGTTGATTGGATCTATGGATTTTTTATATTTTTTATTTAAAATCTATGATTGTGCTTATCTATGACACTTCATTATTTTGGTTTGACCATTTTGGTATTTTTTTGACTTGTGGATCTTTAATATGATAAGTATATTTAGATTTCATACATTTCTCTAACATGGATGGTTTTGTTGGTTTTGCATGTTAACAAAAATTTATGGTTTTGTAGTCTAGATACAAGAGATTGTTTTTGAGATTATCTTTCTCATGGGGGTTCTTTTGGATGCAAGATAGTTATAAATTTGTATGCATGGTTTGATGAGGTTGATTTTAGCTCTCTCAATATGAAGTGTCGGTATGTGTTCTATCGCTTAACATTTCTATGATGGTTCTTAACAAGCTCCTAACTTACAATTGTCTCCAGTGGTGGCTTTTTTATATTTTGGATATGATATAAGTTTCATGAAGAATCTATATTTTTATCTCTCGATCTCTAGTATTTTCTTGTTACTAATAGGGTGTTGAGTCTACTTGTTTATGGGTCTACTTTCCTTGGTGAATCCATGTTATGCTACTTTGAAATCCATAAATTATATTTTTTTCGGTTGTCTATACATATAAGTTGCATAGGTAGCTTGGATGTGGGTTGTCCATACCCATAGATCTTTATATTGTTGATGGTGTCTTGTTATAGTGGGTTTTAGATGTAAATTATTTAGATACCGTGATGTTGTTGATTATGGTGTTGGTAGTCCTTTATTCATCATGATGTACTAGAATTTCATAGTCATGGGAAAGTGAGATGGATGGGTGGATGGAAAAATTGTGATTCATGTTGCAGTTCTTTGGATGTTCATAGCATTCCTATAAGAGTACTATGGGTCACTTTCAATTATCTTCCTTTAGATAATATGTTTTTACTTTTCCATTTGCAAGTTCATAATGTTGCAATTGATTTTTATTTATTTTTGTAAGGACCATGAATGATCTTTAGTTTTAAGAGATATTCATCATGATGTCATGGGTATCTTTTGGATGTTTTACTTTTCCATTTGCAATTTCTTGATGATGTAGAGTTCTTTGATTGTGTAAGGACCATGGATCATCATCATCTAAGGGATGTTCATCATGATGTCATGGATATCTCTAGATGACTTGCAATGGGAGCTTTAACAATGTGAGGACTCTAGATATTTTATTTTTTGTATTCTTGGCATGGTATGGGTACTCTTAGGAGTAGATTTATATTTTGGAGTCAAATGATCATCTATGAGGAATATGTAAATCATGATTTCATGTGGATTTTCTAATTATATAGTTGGAACTTTGGAAATGATTTGAGGTAGGCTTCTAGTATTGATTGTAGTTGTCATTTTTCCTTGAGAACCTTTATAGATTATCAAGATGTAATTTAAGTTCACTTAGGATGAGATTTTCTATTAGGTGTTCATGGATACTAGATAAACTTAGGTGAGGTTGGAGATCTCTAATTTTTGGGATCATGTGTTCCATAAATTGACTATTTGATGAGGTTTCAGTAGAAATATTGAGGCTTTACTAGAGATGGACAAGATTTCAATGTGAACCTAACGAGGGGATTATTTAAGGAGAGAGTATGTGTGACTCAATGCATCCTATAAGGAGCGATATTATTCCCCACTCTTAGTCCACTAGGAGGAGAATTATCTAAGAGGTATTTCTTACCCGGTTACTCAATGTATTTTTTTGGGTACATTTTCTTCATGGAACAAGTCTTGATCTATGGTTGTTAGTTATGGAGGGATTATTTGAGGATTACTTGGAATGGTGTTTTTTCCTGTCTTATCATATGCATGAAGTTTTTCAAGAGGACAAGCTTTCGAGGGGTGCATAGGATAGTTTTGGACATATTTCCTAATGATAGGGATGTCTATGATTTGTATCTTCCTTCACTTGGGAAGTTTATTATTGATGTTGTGTTTGAAATTGGGTTTGAACTATTGGATTTTGTTAAGGATATTTTTTTAAGGTTTTTAGAAGTGAGGATACTACTTGTCACAACTTGAGAACTTGGTGGTGTTGGCAGAAGGACATGGTATGTAATATAGTTTATAGCTTTTCTTTGTATGGTATATTGTTTCTTCTTAGAGGTTTCTATTCATATGACATTGGAGTTGATATTTTTTGGAGATATTATGATTACTATATGGTTATTTATCATTGTTGCACTTCATTATTTTTAGCATCAACATGTGGGCTCTTTAATCTCTAACTTATGTGACTTGGATAACATGGGTGAGTTGAGTAGATGGAGGTGAGAGAGAGAAAAATATAATCAAAGAAGCATGCTCTATTTAGTAACATTTTTGTTGTAGCTTATATATCACTACGTGTGTTCCTTGATACATTTTTTATGACACGAGCCACGCCCTTTATGTGAGTGCTAATTGGTGGAATTTTGTGTTAACTTGGTTAGATCTAGACATCATGTAGTGGAAAGTTTGAGGTATATATTTCTTTGGATGACAATTTTCATTGGACTATAGTATAAAGGGTCTTTTTGGTTTTTGCACATTTTCTATCTTGGAAGGTAGTATAGTTGGGAAGGAAAGTGGATCACAAAAGGTGCAATTTGAGTATGGGTTGAATATGCCACAATTAAAATTCCTATTAGAGGTTGTGGTTAATTGTTTGAGTGACTTATGGTGTTCATTTTTCTGGCTAGAGTGGAGTATGTGGTGTATACCTAATCCTATTTTGGAGGATATTGGACTTTTGGTTTGTGTTATGATAATGTGTTGGGACTAGATATAGTGGTGTGATTGGTGTGATATTTAGTGTGTCATCTTGGCTTGGATTTCTATACTTCATGCTTGGGCATGATATATGATGAGGTGATTATGGTTAAGTTGGTGGTCACTTGGAAGATGTTGTAGATTTTTATGTGAAATTTGTGAGCACAAAAGAGTCAATTGGTACAAGATTTTTATAACCTTGGTATTTAGTTTATAGATTTGTTGGATCTTTTTTTTGATCTTGCAAGGTATATGATAAGTGAAAGAATGTTGGGACTAAGTATGTCATACACCTTGCAAGTCCTAATGTTTTAAATTATATTTATTAATTATTTTATCCTCGTTAGAAAATGATGCATCTAATTTTAAGGTGGCATTTTTGGCCATATGTCAACTATCTTGGAATCTGTGTAAGAAGTTGTAGAACTTAATGTCATTATGGAGTTTTAATATGTGGGATTTAAATTTATTATAGATTCTATGACGCATGTAAGAGCATGAGTATAGGGAGTTACAAAGTGGAGTAAGAATCTTAACACACTAATGACACATGTTATGATGCATCATAGAGCATCTTCCTAAGTGAGGTAAATGATAAATAATGAGTCCAAATTAGGTGTGGGTCATGATAATTCTTATCATATTATTTTGGACCTTGTTTAGGCCCATGGTAATGTCCTTTGGTGGTATTTTGTGTCCTTGAGTCTATATATTTAGGACTTGAGATGGAGGTATTAAAGATTTTTTATTGTAGTGTTATGTTGTCAAATTTCCTTTAGAGGAGCAAAATGTTGTTTTCCATGTTAAGGCTCTAAAAATATAAGTGTATTGTAATTGGTTTGTTATTGTTGAATAATATGTTGGTTTTGTCCTTGGGAGGGTGGGGTTTTTACCTAAAAGGGTTTTACCCACATATATTGATGTCTCTTCTCTTTTGGCTATGTGTTTTCTACTCTTCTCTCACTCTTGTTTTCTAAAGTGTTATTTTTGTAGACACTAAAAATTGTCCCAGGCTTGCGATTTCTAAATTCTCCATCATTTCCCCTTTTGTTTTTGATAATTAAATAATTTTAATTATTTAATTATTTTCTAAAGTCATAATTCTTTTATTAATTAAATAGTTTTAATTATTTAATTAATTCATTTTTTAATCTTTATTCCTTCCTGAATTTAATTATGTCACTATTAAGTTCTCTTCTTTCTAAAATTAAATAAATTCTTATTTATTTAATTTTTGTCCACTTTCCACTATAATTAAAAATTATTCATTAGCCTCTTCTCTCCCAAATTAAATAAATAAAAAATTATTTAATTTGGTCCACTCTCTTGAATTTTGAATTAAATCATTATTTAATTCAAAATGATTCCTTTTGTCGCATTCCTCTATAATTAAATAATTATTTTAAGTATTTAATTATTCATTGGCCACCTAAATTAAATATTTTTTCTTATTTAATTTCTCCTATCACCTCTTTGTCTGTGCCAATCTTATCTTCCACCTCAAGTCTTTATCTATCCATGTCTCAATCAACCTCCACCCTTGATTTAATTATTTATAATTTAATCTTGACCATCGATCCTTATCATTTGCCCTAACTCTAGTCCATACTACATCTTTCAATCTTGGCCATTGATTAAGACATCTTATTGGCTTTCAATCTCCACCTTTCATTCAAAATTGTCTTTTCTATAAAAGACCTTACCCTTGTCATTGTTAGGGGGATAGATCTACACATATTATGCAAGTATATGCTGCTAGTGTGAGACAACAATCTTCAATATTTTGCTAGTCACTTGACATAGGCTTATTATTGCACACTCAAAATCTAAGGGAAATTATCATATTCAAGCAAAATAGAGAAGTGCAATGGAGGTGAATCAATGGTGGCATGAAGATTCGGTAATATTGTTTTATGCTTTACGTCTTTATGCTTATTTGTGCTTCATTGTTTCTTAGGGTTTGATTTATATGCTTTATTGCACCAACCTTAATATTTTAGCCCTAATTATAATTTTGCATATTGTTATGCTACTAAAATTTCCATAGATCTAATATTTTTATTATTTTCCTCCAGGGGTTACTGTGGGAAATGAATGTGTCCTAATTTTTTTTCTATCCAAGCATGGTTTGGTTTCTCTTGTATCAAGGTTTTTTTAGTAGATATTATAGTAGTGGAGGTGCATAATAGGTATTTTTCCTAACAATGGGCATAGAGAAATATCATTGCTCTAATATCAATGATCCAATTCCCAAGTGAACCAATTAACTAACAATCATACAAATTAGCTAGTAATCAATGAGATTATAGATCACAAATGGAAAATAAAAATGCAAACCAAATGCATGTTCTATGGAAAGGATATTTGGTAGATATGCCACTTTCATTTAGAAAGAATAGGCAAAAAATGTACAAAGGGTTTAGTTGTGTATATGTAAGTTCATCTCTAACTATACATAATATGCAATGAAAGTGTAAAGACCCTACTTGATCTTAATAAAAGAAATACAAATTTTAAAAAAGAAATAATAATATCATAATTAATCAAATTTAAGAAAACATATATCAATGGTTTAGTCAATCTAGATGCTTAGGAATTATCATTATCCAATTCATGTTATCTTATCCATTACGAGACAATAAATTTCTCAACCAAACCAAGCTCTTATGTCCATTAGGCTTACTCATCCATATGGGACGATCAATACAACATGGTCAATTCAAACCAAAAATCTATTTATTACGAGACAATCTAAAAACCATATGAGCCAATAGGATAGGAAAATCAACAATATTCTCTGACTAGAGTCTTAGACTCATAGGGAGCGATCGGGTCCCGAGTCACTTACAAAAAAATCACAGTATGCCCATACTACTATATCGAGGTTTTCCACAACTTCTACAAAGATCGTGTACTCTTCCTCGAGTTTTGAGCTACCATCCAAGTACAAGACCTATCAACCCTAAGGATTCTTCTCAGTACTAGTGACTATCATTTTATTTTATTTTATTTCAGATTTCTTTGATTTATGATATTTAAAAATGATATGCCACAAAACTTTGCAATGTCCTCTATACCTAAGTGCTAGAAACATCCTTCGTATTCCAGCTACCTACATACCCTATATCCACATGATCAAGGTACATGATAAACTCCATGCAAAATATGTACTTGTAATTTAATCTATGCTTATACAACTATACGAGTGGGTATGCAACCCTTTCTAAGCTCAAGTACAAGACTAATCAACCCCAAGGATTATTTTAAGTTTCAATGATTATCATTTGATTTGATTTGATTTATCTATTTATTTTTTAATTTAGTGATGTTTAAAACTTATGACACAAAACCTCACATTGTCCTCTATAGCTGAGTACTAAAAATTTCCTTTGTATTTCAAACTACCTACATACCCTATATCCATAGGATCAAGGTACATAAGAACCTTCATGCAAAATATGTAGTTCTAATTTAATCTATGTTTATACAACCACATAATTTGGTATGCAACCTTTTCCAGGGTCCAATTTTCCTAGACAATTTTTTGTCGACTGCCACCCACTTAGGTGGAACAAGGAAAAAACCCTAAAGAAACATCTACATGAAAACACCTAAGGGGGAATTTGACATGAGTTTTTAATTTTATTTTTATGTTTTCAATTTTACCTAAAATATAGGCCTTGTCTGAGGTCAATTTCCCATTCGCTAAAACTTAAAGGTTTTTGTTTTCCTTATATCTTCCATGTGGTTTAAAGGGTCATTGTCATAGACATTTTTGTTGCAATTATATTAGGATACAAGTATAGTAGTTCAAACACGGGGTGATCTCACAATACTGGTTTACAATTTTTAGCCAAACTGGACACTGAAATGATTTTTTCTGACTAAATCTTCACTTTCAGGCACCTATAGTGGTTAAACCGTGAGGAATTTGAAGATGATGCAAACTAGTGATTTGTGACATTTTGTCTTTAGATTTTAAATATTATTTTTTCAAAAAAATTGGAATCAGATTGCACTTTTTGTTTTTCCATCTCCTTTGAAAACTAGTTTTTTTCAGTAAACAACATTTTTAAGGAGTGGCGCTCACTGTATACAACATAAAAAAAATTCCATGAAGGATAAAATTATTTTTTTTTCGAATTTAGATTTGTAACTATGATATCTATCCCTTTTTTTTGGTTTAATAATGTTTAATTGAATATTTTTCCTTAATAAAGTTTCGAAGTCAAACCAATTACAATTCAAACATAGGCGGACCGTATACAATATAACATTTTTTGTATGTATCGAAATTATTATTTTTTTATTGGATCAAGGACATCAATACCTAGCCTACACATATTTTGATAATCTGCTATTTTTTCACATGTGTAAAACAAAGAGCTTGATTTTCAATTAAAAAAACCTATATTTAATCAAACTAAAAACAAAAATACATAATAAAACCAAAACATATTAAAATTATATTTGTTGGATAGCTCGTTCCAAGGACTACCATCATTCAATTGGGTCTATGAAGTCTCCTTCATTTTCATCCTCAACCAAAGCTTCGAAGGAAATAATTTTGGAGTTTTTTGGTGCTAGAGGGGGAGAATGGGGGAAAAGGGGGGTTCGGGGTTCACTCGAACCAAGGTTCATTCGAAACCCCTTTCCACAAGCATTTTTTTTTCTTATTTTCTGAGAAATGTGGGACCCGACATTAAATGGGTTCGCTCAAAGGGGGGTTCCATCGAACCCCATTTGGGTTTGCTCGAACCAGAAGTTTGTTTGAACCCCCAAAAACCAATTTTTTTTGCATGGGGTCATTTTTGCAACTTTTCCATCCTCGTTGGAATTGTAAACCACTTTTGTGGGTTTACCCCACGATAGCATGACAGCTAAACATGAACTAGAGGCACCATTAATATTGAACTTTATGATGTTTATTTTTTGTAAAGAACACTCACTATTTTCTTATCACCAAGATCTCAAATGAGCAAGGTGGGAGCATAAAACAAGTAAGTGTTTTAGTTATCATAATATAACAAATTTAATTATATAACCTCTTCAAAGAATATTAAATCAAATTAGACCTAAACCAAAGGATTAGTCTTCACTTTTTTATCACCAAGATTTCAAAAAGGAGGAGGTGAGAGAAAATGACAATTGTTGAATCCAAGTTGGAAGTCTAACTTGTAAATCTCTAAGTTTTAAAATAATTCTTGCATTCCATAATTTTATCTATCAATCATAATTTTTGATCTCCATGTTTTACAAGAATATTCTTTTAACTCATGTATTTAAAAAAATTAAAAATAACATATAAATGATAATAATAAAAACCTAAAAACATGCAACACTTAATTTAGTAATTTTCCAATACAATTTCAATAAGATTTTATACTATCCAGCTAAGATTTATATTTTGTTTAAAAACCAAGTCGATAAAGTATATAATATCACTAGGAGTATCAATATCATGTTTCATCTACTAAAAAATAATGACTATTAGTTTCATTATCGACAAAATCTCATATGATCACATGACAAACAAGTACATCGACTAATCTCATATAAAAAATAATTCATAATTAATCTTTGATAACAATAATTTGATAATTGATCAATTCATTAAAAAATGAAGTAATATCCTAGTTATTTTCAACTCCCTATCCTTGACATTGTGCCATTAATGACTTTCTCGTTCACATAAAATAATGATAAGTATCGAGGTTTCTTAATATCTCCAATAACATTAATGTCAAATCATTCTTCTAACAATCACTTATCACAATCATGACTAAACCCTTAAAGTCATGAGACCCAACTATCACACACCATGTTCGTTCATATGATAAAAAGAAGCTGAATTTGAAACTAAATTTGAAACTAAGCTTTAAAAAAAAGGTATCAGAAGTAATGATATGGACCTTATAAAATAAAGGATATTGAAACAAAGTGGAGAAAGAGGTAATTATTATAATCAATATTAAGATAATCAACCAGCAAGAGGGAGCTAAAGTACATTCATTCTTCACATAAAATAGTACAATATGTAAGACCATCAATGTCAATAAGAGAATATTGATAACAATACATGACAATTGATATTATGATTTGTTATTAACATTATGAATGATCAACAATAAATTTAGAGTCAAACATATTATAAGAGTTATACTTGACCAATATTAAATGATTCTTTGCCAACATTAAGATTGATTATATATATAGAACATTAGGAATATGAAGGTGTGTATATAAACTCTCATTACAATCATTCAATATGTGAAATTAAAACCAACAACCAACAAGAATAGGTTTCCTAAAAATATTAGGAATATGAGGGTTTGTATATAAATTCTCATTACAATCAATTGAAATCTACTTTATTCATTCCAAGTGGATTATCTTAACTCAAGACATTCGGGGGCACGATCCCGGCATCATCCTTTTTTCAGTGTCGAAACCTTTGCACTCAGCAAAACTTGATCCCTGGTGGGCTCATTTAAAACCTTTCAACTTCACCAATAAACCAAGAGTCCATTGACGGATTTAAGAAATTTGAAAAGGAAGTAGATATCTTTCTATAGAACTAAGATATAAACTATAGCTTATAAGAATTGGAATTTTAACTAAACATATATGCATACAAAAAACATAGAGGAAATACTAAATAGGACTTTTAACTGCATCAAATACAGTTGCTGAGTACTCCATGATTGTGTCAAAATGGGAACTGGGGAACAGTGCATGAACCACCAAGTAAATTTTCATGGACATAGTTGCAACTGCTCTAGTAACAGACAATACACGGGAGCTGTTTGACAGAATCCCTCGAAAAAATGAGGTATAGCAAACTGAAATGATTGCAAGATACGTACAAAATGGATTGTTAAAAAGGCTTAGATACTTTTATGCGAACACAAACAAGAGCAAAACTAAATAATATGACCTAGACCTCTACCATCCCTGCCTGTGTTGATATAGAAGCTTTAGAAAAGGGTATAATGGAATTTCAACTGCATATATATGAAACGTGGAAGCATAGACAATTCATGGGATCCGTTTAATAGAATCCCTCGAAGAAAGGTGGTCCCGCGATCTGCAAAGATTGCAGGATATACACACAAAAAATGAAATGTTGTAAAGGCTTTAGAAACTTTCAAGCAAATGCAATAGGCAGGTGCTAAACCAACGCCACACACTTGGCTATTACCCTCCCTGCCTATGCCGGTATGGGAGATTTAGAACAAAACTTAACACATATTGAAACTGCCCTGACAGGTATGCAAAATGTTGAAGCATAAACAACACACACGATCTGTCTATATCATGTGGTACAAATGCCACCATGTGTTAGATGTGTATGGTGCTAGATGTCATACTCGTATGGTGTCATATATTGTGGCGCATAGATCATTAGATGTTATGGGACCCCACATGCCACACACATTGTATGACTTGACACAAGCATATGTATCCATGTGTAAGATCATACTATGTGTGTCAGTAGTGTTGCATGGTTGTGTGGGAGCACTTCACACAAGGTTTTGTGTAGAGTGTTTTGCAAAGACATGCAAACAGTATGATGGGCATATTGCATAATGCAAAGTGCATTTATCACGACATGTCTCAGCTGCTACTTTTTCGGTGGGGGTTACATCTTCCTTTTTCCATCTCAGACTGTTGTCTCCACTCTTCTTCTCATTCCTTTTTACAATTTTTTTTTTACTTTTCCACTTTCTTGAGCCTTGTCTCAATCTTTCTCACTTCTTCACAAACTATTTGTTTCATTTTTTCAATCATCTCATCATCCACTTCATCTCAATACTGCTCCCAAAATAGTATCTCATCACTTCTCAAGTTTCTTTCGTGGGTTCAAGCTCTTTCTTTTGCTGCCAGGATTCCTCACACACCTGCAACAACCCTCTCGAACTTTTTCTCAACTGCTTCACACACTCACTTTCTAGTGCAAACTGCCTCCCAATCGACAATCTATTCACACAACACTCACAGGTCTGGTGGATCCTCTCCACTCTTAGGACTACCCGCCCTGATACCAATTGATGCAAAGGGTCTTCCTCTAGCTCAACAACACTCTCACATTTACAAAATTTCAAACACATACACAGAAACTTGACAGAAAAAAACATCTACCCAACACAATATAAGATTGCAACCAAATTTGATTCTAATTTATTGAAATCGAAACAACATACATATGTACACTTCAAGCCTACAATGGCTACTTTCAACCCTACACTCATTGGCAGCTCCTTCGCTCATTCATACCTGCACCTCTTCCCTTCAAATCTATAGCATTAACTCTTCTATCTCATGTTGTGCTAAGCCATTCCACACTCACACACTTTGGCCAAGTTATCTTAGGCTTCACATACTATGTCTTACTCTCCTTCTGCACACATTTTCAGTTCTCCAAAAACATCTGCATATATTCCATTTCTTTCCCAAGAGGTCGCGCCTGTTCTCAACTTTGCCTATGTTTTATATGTTCAAATCTTGTGCTACTGGGAGGTGAGACGATATCTCGTATGTTTGATGTTCCAGTTGTTAAATGAAATTTGATTTAATTTACATATTCCCAACTACCGTGCCCAAACACCCAACTCCCATAATTTCAGAAGATGGAAAATTGCATGATCAAAACTCTTCATCTCCTTCAGTTTCTCTCTTTGTTTTTATCTACACAAATGAGATTCAAATCTTTAATTTGAATCACCGTTTCATATCCTTTCCCTGTATTGTGTGCTTCACATTTCTGAGATGATGTGTTGCCTTTAGGACTCCTCATAAGGCGCTTCATTTAACTACCTATGATTCCTTTAATAATTTGTAGATTCCATCTAAGCTTAGACGCCTTCGAAGATGATTGCAAACACTAACAAATATGAAGTTGTACCTTACGCATTGTCTAGCCCCGTGGCAAACAAATGTAATTTATGTGTGCGCCTTCCAAGATCATAGTCCTGTCCAACAACAATATCATAGAAAATCATGATAAACTTATCCACCTTAAGGTTGTTCATTCCATAGAATTGTATTTGCCTGATATGTGCATTTGATCTCCAGCAACATTTCATTGTGATTTTTGTTGGGAGCTCGATGAAAAACATCAAAGATCACCAAATCAAATCAAAAGTGAAGAAAAATAAATCAAAAATATTTTTGGTTGATGCAGATCGCGTGTGCGCTCGAGTGCTCCTGCATCAGCCTATATAATGGTTTTTAAATTAATGCTCCAAATGAGAGAGTCAAGAAATATGGTGTGTTTTACTTTGCTAGTGTAAAAGAGACATGAATATTTATCCAAGGATTATGAAGATGTATAAGAACTCATTGTTGATGCATAAATCTATGTGAAAAGAAATGAAAATTAAAACTATAAAGATGAAATGAGAAACACAATAAACAAGACATAATAAAAAAGACTGAGAAATCTATGTAAAATATAGTAAAGATTGATGAAAGGAGGAGAAACACAATAGTCATGGTGTAATTAAAAGGCTAATCATTAACCAAAAAGAAATGGTATAGATTTTTTTGGTCAACATGAATGAAGTGTGTTTAGGACACTTGCATTGCTTTGCATTATTCCAAATTCAGGTAAATAAAAAATAAATAAAATACGTAAAAAATAAGCAAAAAGGGTCATAAAAAAAAGATGTTTGTGACCATTTATTTCACATGCATCATGAAAGATGGATTTGTATCATCCACAAAGTTATAGTGACATGAATAAGCAATCAAACTAAAACCAAGAATCAAATAGAAAGAAATTAATACATGAAAAATTATAACTAGTAATAAGCAATAAAGAAGATCAACCTAAAAAGTGAGTATAGTCATCATCTATAACTCATCTTCCCCAAAGATAGGAAGCCCTCTAAACTAGTCATGTGTGAATACCCTTGGGAAGGCTTTGGATATTCATTTAAAAGAATTATTTAAACAAATATGTCTTCTAATGGAATTGTTACACCCCAATTGTATAGCTACTATTGCATAGGGCAATTGAATGTAATGTTTGAATCTTTGTGATGAATAAAACATGTTTTTTTATCAAAATGAATAAGTTCTATTTAAATGTTTGTCTCATTTGATTGATACTTCTCTCAATGTTATCCTTGATGAATGTTGCATGCATAGTATTGAATTATGAATATTCTAACTAAAGATGTTTTGTATACTATTGATGTTATGAATAAGTAACTGCCGAGATTATATGCCTATGGTTGCAGGAACAAGAACTATTCCTCCAAGCGGAGGGGAGACATCACTCGGGAGAGGGGCTTGGTCGAGTAACCGGTAAAGTTGATCAAGTTGAGCATACACACACTTCACTGAGGGTTTTGGGAACTGAATCAGATAGAGTTGTCATGATAAGTCATCCTTAGGCTTAGGAGTTTTTGATTACTTCTTTATGCTTTATGAGTGGTGTTACTTGATTGACTGACTTACTATTCTGTGAACCTTGAATATGAAATGTGAACTGATAAGTTATACTGATGCCTGGAATTTACAGTTAAATGTATATGTACATGTTTGTGCAAATACGTGTATTAAGGGTACTCTAACTGGCCTATAATACACGTAATTGGATAATTGAATATAAACATGTATAGATATATTTAAGTGTAAATGTGGATATATTTAATATAGACATTATTATAGTTTTATCGATAATGAAATATATTGATATATCTATATTAATATTTAGATATTATATAGATATATTCATATATTTTAATAAAGGTAAAATAAAAACTATAATAGTTTATATTTAAATATAATGCTAAATGTATTTATAACATTTTAATATATAAATTAAAATGACTTTGCCTTGGAAATAATGGAAATGGACTTATTTTAATCATTTGGTAATTATTTGCATTTACCATATGGAATAAAGGTATTTCGAAATTCTTAAAACCATTGGAAAATATTAAAGGAAATTTAAATGCTAAGACTATAGTCTTTAAATGATTTTAAAAACAAAAGTTTGAAGAATTGAAAATCGCGAAAATCCTTCACATTGGGAAAAACGCGACTGTGGAGAATGGCCGGAAAATGGACAAGGAATGGAACCTGCACGCGCACCCATAGACCCGGTCGCTATTTGATAAAACGCCTGTTGGAGCTCCATTCGGGAAGTGCATGGGAGCGGCGGAATGAGGCCAGGTGCTGTGTGTTTAACCTTGACGTTTTCGACTATAAGCTTCAAACGCCACTATTCATTCATTCCGCCATTTTTGAGGGCATTTTTAGTGACTACGCCTGTAGGTGGCTGTCTCACGAATTTACCATGTGAGAGTGGAAACATTCTTCGAAAATGAGGTTGATTCGTCACTTGCTTTACTGAGTGTCTTGCTATTTGTTTGCCACTGCATATTTTGACAATGTCAATAGGAGAGGTGTTGAATTCTCATGCCTACAATGTAGTAAACATGAGAATTCAAAACCTATATAAGAGGTTGCTCTCATTGTTGTTTTCACACTTTCCTATTTGCACTTGCAATTACGAATTTCCTGTTTTAAGAACTGCAATCCATCTTTACTGTTTAGTGTTGTGAGAGCCATATAGTATCTTGTTGTGACTATATTGCTGAGAGCTACTTTCCCTCATTACTGTACTGCATTTACCTGAGAGTTATACTTGTTCATGCTGTGAGAAGTATCTGGTAAAGACTATGAAGGACGGTGGAGGAAGAGCAGAAGCTACCGATCGAACTCATTTCGCAACAAGGGAATCAGGCATGATAAATGTTTTTTTTAGAATTTCTATCATTTGAATTAAAAATGAGTTTATTTGCTTGCTTGATTATGCTTTGCATTATGTTATAGCATGAAAGGAAAATATTAGAAAGTCTCTATTTTCTAAGGAATTGTATTGAATTGGGAATAGCTTAATTTCATTAGAAAAGGCTTATTGAATTAGGGAATAACCTGTTTCGTAGTGAAAGCATGTTATGTTGAAATAGCTTAAGAGCTTGTTGATTTGGAAATAGCTTAAGAGCTTGTTGAAATGAAATAGTTTAATTTCATAGGAAAGAGCTTATTGAATAGAGATAGCTTGAATTCATAGGAAAGCTTGAAAAAGGAATAGCATAAAAAGGAAATGTTTGATTACTTTTTAATAGAAGTATATTATGATTTGTATTACTTGAATACTGCTTGAACTCCTTAAATAAAGGAGAAGGAACTAGTTATTAAATACTAGGATGAGGGTGGATTCAGTACCAAGGTAGTCTAGAGCTTTAGAGTTAAATAGGTTAACTAGAGAAAGCTATGTACTCCATGGATAAAGATTTCCATGTTAGGAGGTACCAAAGGGACCCTTGTTGACTGTACTCCATTTCCTGTTTAAGTAATTGAGGTAGGATAGTCTGGGATGATTGACAATCCAGTGAAGGACTAAAACCTACGCATAGTGTAAGATAGCCTTAAGTCAAATCGGCCCTGAGTAGTGTATATGATAGATGACCTTCATTTGAAGTACTGAATGAGAATACTTTGGCCAAAGTAGTGGAAGGTACGACATCCACTTAGATGTGAGATAGTCAAGACTACACTGTTAGTTCATTGTGATCCATCATGCTAGTTCGGGATTGTGAAATAACAAATTCTAGATGTATAGGACATAGCACTATGCTCAGTTGGCTTGTTGCAGCCGGTTACTTTACCAATCTCTTCGTTCAAAGGGAGGGCCATCTATCGAATGATAGATGTGCGGGGGACCGCATTAACAGTCCGTGGTTGGCGGAAAAGCGCCTGAGTGATGTTTCTCCTCCACCGCAGGCGACAGATACACCAAGATTTGAAAGGAAGGGAACCTGGACCATCTTACTACTATTTGTGCAAAAGCTTACGAGCTATGTATGTAATTTGTTTTACTTTGTACTCTAATTTATATTTACAATGAAAATGGAATTCATGTGGAAATATATATTGTAACTTGCATGTATTTATCAATAAAGAAAGGAAGAATTTTATTGCAATGTCTTTGTTACTTGTTACTTTTATATGTTTGGAATGAAATGTTAGAAAAATTTTAATTACCCAGTTTGGGGGTCGTTACATAAACTTCAATCAAAACTGCAATTGAAGGGCCTTAACCTGCATACACAAATTTTTTAAAGTACAAGAAAAAGATATAATGACTGAATTCAAAAAATTTAACACTTGTTATCTGAATATTTTATTATTCTGAGTTTTGGTTCTGCAGTTCTTATACAAACTACTGAGTGCCTAGGGTCTTAAAGACTTCAACTCGGGTGATAAAAGAACAAAAAATGTCGTCTTATTTTTAGATGTCATTATCCCAAAGAAAACTTCTAAAATATATCAATGTTGTCCGCCCAAAATAAAGCAGAAACTGAAAATATATGTTTGTTGTTCACCCAATAGAAAACTAAAAATATATATGACTGTTGTCTGCCCAGAATAAAGCAGCAGTGCCTAAGATCAGCACCACAAATAAACTAATAAAAGCACTGAAAATTAGAAAAAAATATACACCTAAACAGCAGTTACAAAAACTCAAAAAAGGGTCTACTGTCTGATTCTCCAGCAACCAGCAATCAGAATTAATCACAAAAATTGGGGTCTAGTTTCTCATAATTTCTTCACCACCAGGACACCATTTGAGCGACCCCTAAAAAATCTAAATATACAGATATTTGACTTTTCGATAAAAAATTTATTTATTTGTCTTTGTTCTACCAAACTAGCAACAGGATAAGGCAAAGGATTAACAGATTGGGAAGCTTTTACAATCTTATCTAAAGATGTTGAGACATCGTTTTGATATGATTTTGGTACCATTGTAATGTCTATATTTGTATAAACCTTGCAAACACCAGCATTGAATACCAATAATTATTATTAAAGCCCATATGCACATCAAAGATTATTAGTATTGCAGCAATCTAAAAACTCATAAAATACTGAAGCAAATATCAATATTAAAGCAGAAACTCTTATACATGCACTGCTCAAAAACACAAATGAATTGAAGCAGCAGCAGAAACCCATTTAATATTCACCATATCAGCAGCAATCAAAACTCGCAATAAAGGTTGTGATTAGGAGCTAAACAGAAACTATGCCTGGTGGTGTACAGCAGCTATGCGGCTGCAGCATGCATTAAAAGATATCTTGTGACTGCTGGAGGATGGCACAACAAGGTACCCAACAGTACGATGACCTCACAATATCGTACAAGAGCAGAGGAAGACAGTTGTTGGCTGCTGCACAGCAGCAGCAGCTACTATGGGGGATAGACTAAAATCTGAACACTTAACTTTTTCTCTTTTGACCTACCAGAACGTTTTCCTACCAAACTGAAAACTGGAACTAACTTGCAAACTTATTAGCACAAATGCAATTCCTAGATGAAACCATCTCAAAGAACAAAGGATTTGCATCCTTTACTCTTGCTTGGAAACCAAGAGGGTTTTAGTGCTCAGGATTCCCCCATGCCAAGGGGTTTTGTCCACAAGTGTAATAGATGAACATGGATGCTCAAGCTATGAAAGAAGGGAGTTGATTCATAAAAAAAATCGGTCATCCCTTTGAGTGATTGCCTCCCTTCTATAGACTCCATTTTGGTGCCAAATTTTTGAATTCTCTTTTCCCTTGTAAAGTGCTCACTTGAAAGTAATTTAATAAAACATTACAAAAGGCCTTATTATGTTCCATTGAGACAACCCAGTTTATCTAACTAATAATAATATTTAAGTTGTCTTTTTACAATGTTTTCAAACAATATTACTAGGACTAACTTAAAACATTATTATTAAATTATTTCCCTAACTTTATCCATCAACCTACGGAGAAATAAAGAAATAGGTTATGAGTCTCCCATTAATTTTATTTCTAAAAAGGGGACATGACAGCCTTAGGATCTTTCTTGTGATCATATAAAAATACTTTTGGAGCTATTCAAAGTTCAAACCTCTTCTTCATATTCCTATATCAACATCTTCCTATTCTAACTCTCTTGCATTAATTTCTTCTTCATATGCTGAATCATTAAGTTCTGGGATCTCTAGGTCTCCGCAATTTTTGGTGCTACATACTTCACATTCTTTGTCAAACAATCCTTGAAAGTTCAAAACATGAACATATTATTTAGAAGTTCTAGTTCATCTAATCTACTTCATCCTCATCAAAAATGGATTGATCTATGTCGGCTTCTTTTTAAACTTCAAGAGCATAAATTCTTCTTGACAATCTAAACTCTCATTCCATGTTTCTTCTCAAATGTGTAAATCAATGAATGAAGTAAACAATTAAAGATGCAAAAAAGGTCCACATAGCTACATAAAGTTTAGAGAAGCTTGACCAAAAAAAATCAAAGCTTTCTAGTATTTTAGAAGAAGACAATAGCTACAACCCAAGAGATGCCTACAAAAACCCTTTTGTGGATTCGGTTATATGCCTTTCCCCATGAGCTCTAGTCTAAATGATCCATGAGAATTTGGGTCACTAGACTCCATAGTAAATCTCAAGTGTTGCTCAACAACCCTTGCAGTTTCATTTGTAGGTTCCTCTTTCTATTCAACACCCACATGTCAATCCGCAAGCCTAATTCAACTTCAGTGATTGTCAAGCAATTGTGAATGATTAAGAAGCAGATATGAAACGATTTGGTTCAATTGACTCATCATCTCCCATCTCTTTGTATATTAACATACATAGCCATTCTTTGTAGTTAGAATGAAGAAGGGCATAAACACCACACATATGTTCTCACATATATCATACAAAACTAACATAATGCAACTTTGCTATAACAGTTCTACACATGGCTTCAAGATTTCTGGATAAACTATGTGCATCTTTTTACATCAACGTTTTCGATCATACTCCATGATCCATCATCAAAATGATTTTTCTCTTTCTTTATGCTATTCATCCTGATGATGGATCGTGGAGTATGATCTGGCTATAACGTTGATGTAAAAAGATGCACCCAGTTTATCCAGAAATCTTGCAGCCAACTATTATGGACTGCGGAAACAAAATGCTATTAGTTCTACACATGTTGTCAATAGTTTTATTTGTTTTGATTGTTCATTTGCACTCTACATGCCTTTAACTTTGTCGTTTATAAATTGTTTCCACATATAAGCCCGTTATATCTGCTTTAGTGAGGTTGTCCATCAAATCTTCTCTTGGGGCCCAAATCGATGCTATTTGAGCATACACACTTTAT
The DNA here is from genome assembly GCA_007115665.2 of Sequoiadendron giganteum. Classification (NCBI taxonomy): domain Eukaryota; kingdom Viridiplantae; phylum Streptophyta; class Pinopsida; order Cupressales; family Cupressaceae; genus Sequoiadendron; species Sequoiadendron giganteum. The sequence goes on from CM021103.1 coordinate 316,432,056, forward strand.
ACCATTTGCTAGTGTTATCATGGTGTATATGAACTTCGTCTTTGCTTATATGCCCACTCATATGAGGTCTGAATACAAGAAGTTAAGGCTCAAGACACATGCCCCTTCATCATACCTATATGTTCTTGGATGGCAAAACTATCATCAAACGACACCAACAACAAAGATGTTCCAAAAAAAATAAAGGATGCAGTGCAAAGACAACAAGAAGAATTGCGGCCATGTACATGAAAAGGTGGGCATTGTTGATCATTTTTCACAACTTTTCAAGTAGGTTGAACATCCCTATACAAGGTACAAGTCAATTAAGACATCGCTAAGTTTTAGAGCAAAATAGATGCAGATACCCTAGATAATTTCCTTAACCTAATATGTTCATTCCATGCAATTAATCATTTCTTTGACCAAGAAAAAATTGCATTCACTCTTTTGAAAAATTCTATCTCAATAGAAAAATGGTGGAATGATTACTGCACAACACCTAAGGATGACCTAGAATCACAAATAGGCACATGGAAGGTTTCATATCATCACTCAAAGAAACCTAGTACCTTGTTGGAAACTATGATGACCAATACTTCAAGTTCTCTTAGATGCACCAAGCTCGAGTTCAATTATAACAAGAATATACAAATACTTTTCATGCTTCGATGTTCAAGGTAAACCTTGTTTTGAAGACTAAATCAAGCTTGAGACCACATATCCAATCAAATATGGATTCCTACAAACATATTCAATCAGAGAAGCCTATAGATTTGCTTGCAAGTTTGAAACAAAAGCCAAATTCTAGACTCATACTAAAGATTTCAAGTCTCAAACCAAGCTAGTCTAAGGCCTTCCAAGTAGAATTCAAAAACAAGGAATGGCTCTCAATGCCATCCACCAAAAAAGCAACAACCATCAAATGAGGAAAACAAGTAGTCCAAAACTAGCAAGAGGTGTTAAGTTCATAGCTCCAATAGTCATTCCACAAAATAATGTCCACTTGAAAGACTCTACTTGCATATCTTAATACAGTAGGTACAACCACTATGGCACTAGGCAAGGGTAACTAAACTCTAGAACTTGAACATAGTGCTATGGTTGGTATTGCAAACACCTCTACTTCCCTTGCAATTACAAAGGAAGCAAAAAGATTGTTCCATTCTCAAATAAGGATCGATGGTCAACCAATACACTTGAAGCAACTTGAAGGCTAAACTTGCCACTAACATCTCACTCACAACAGTACTCCTCTAGATGGTTTAGTAAGAGATCTAAGAAACACAACAATCAACAAGTCACTTGGTGTACAACATCAAGCCTTTCCAAGATTCAATCCTTTGCAACATCACTCCATTGAAGATATGTGATGTTTTGCTTGGGCAACCATATCTTCTCCATCAACATCTAGTCTATGAAGCAAATCTTAGAAATGTTTTCATAGATGTTCGTAATAAGAGATACCACATAATAGAAATAGTTCCTAACTATCACTCATTAGTGCCAAACAATGTAAGAAGCTAATCAATTCTAATAAGAAGATTATGTTTTTGATGGTGATACCCAAATGTAAGAACGTCCTTGTGGCACCAATTCATATCATAGTTCCTCCAATAGCAACAACAACCTCAAAGTTAAAAGGCAAGTTGGAAGAGTACAAGGATATCTTTTAGTAGCCACCAAAGAAATTGCCTACACACTATGTGGTAAGGCATACTACTGATTTGATTCTTGGACTACTTGCCTAATGCCTTTTATACCACAAAGAATTTTGGAGAATGAAGAGATCAAGATATAGATCCATGAACTCATGGATAAAGGACACATCAAGCCGATCCCATTGCCTTGAAACAACCCAATTGTGCTTACATAGAAAAAGGATGGCACATGGAGGTTGGGCATTGATTATAGAGCTCTTAACAAGATCACAAAGAAGAATTGTTACCCTCTTCCAAAGATTGAGGACTTGCTAAACTCGCTCTGCAATGCAAAATTCTTGACCAAAAACGATGTTGTTTGGATATCAACAAATTCTTATTGAACCAATAGACATTTGAAAGAAAATTTTCAAGGCAAAAGAAAGTTTGTTTGAATGGTCAGTGAAGCCCTTCATGTCTACATTCATCCAGATGATGAATGACATTCAAGCCATTCACCACTTCATTTGTTGTAGTCTACCTTGACAACACTTTGATGAGAGATAGCAGATTTCCACAATCCATATAGAATGTTGGTAAATTGTTTTTGGATTTCGATTGTGTAAGTTTTTTTGCATCAACGTTTAGGATCACAATCTGTGACCCATCATCAAGATGAAATAGAGAGCTAAAGGAGAAAAAATGATACGTTTGCAAACCAAAAGATTAGATATAAGGAACAGACAAGGAGAAAGGGAGGGGGGGTTTGCACAAGAACCAAGACGAGAGAAGGATAGACCAATGAGTTTAGAGGAACAAAAACTTAATAACAAACTAAAAAATTAAATTAAACGAACCAATAAAATGAAATTGATACCAAAAAGGAGGATGAAAAGTACTCCAAGAATAATAATAAAGTTCTACTAAAACCAAAAATTAACAAATACAAAAAATACAAAAACAAAAATCAAAAATCAAAAATCAAAAGACCACTTAATATTTATAAAGACACGAAATTGAATGGAGATTTTTAATAGAAAATTTTAATAAAAGAAACAAAAGGCTAACAAAATAACAACAAATTAGGAAGAAATAAATCCTTGAAAATAAAATAAAATTTGCTATCAAATATTGGGTACATAACAATATAAAAGAAACCAAAATAAAGACAAAGCTATCATAAAAATAAAAAATTGAAAAACAAGCTAAAAAATTAAAAAGACCAAATTAATAGATACTAAAAGTATAAAATTGAGAAAAAAATTAATTTTATACTTTTAGTCTCTATTAAAAATTTCAAAGGACAACCAAAAATATAAACTAACAATCCTTAATTGAAAAAGATTATTAAATCAAAACAATAAAAGAAAAAAAAACTGTATTAGAAGAATACCAAAAACAAGCACATTACAAATCAATCATACAATAAAAAGAAAATAAAATGAAATTAAAACATAAATGTTTAATTCTATGAATAAAACAATCAAATAAATGAAAACAAAATTTCAAAAGACAACCTTGAACATAAACTAACAAACCTTAATTGAATTAAGATTTTCTTAAAAACCAAGAACAATTAAAAGAAACACAAATGATTTAGGAGAACTACCAAGAACATACACAAAACACATCAATCATACAATATAAAGAAAATAAATGACATTAAACAAATAAATTGTTTTCATAGAACTATAAAGAACAAATGAATGAAAAATGAAAATAAACAATAAAGTGAAAATTTATGATGAAAAGTATAAAATAAATGAAAACAAAGAATTCAAAAGACAACCTTTTAATTGAATTAAGGTTTTTTAATGTATGGAGCTAATTAAAATAAATTCTTCAATGGAAATTAATTTAAATAGCTCACACTAAAATCACTGGCAAACACTTCTTCATAAGAAATAATTTATTGCAACAATTTTGTTCTCTAGTCTACAACTTGCAGCCAGCAACTTCAAACTTAATTAAATTATGCAAATGGGATTACAATCAGTCCAAGAGGACAATGGGCTGCTACAAGCCCCTGCAAGACTCCAGGAAAACTCAAATACAAAAGATTTGCAGCAGCAAATCAAACCCTTACAACATAAATTCCTTCCAGTTCCTCTATCCACAACTTTTCGCAACAATCCCATTGCTATTCTCTATTAATTTGGAAAATGAAATTACAATCAATTCAAAAGATAATGGGCTGCAACAAACCCCTCACAAAACCCCCGGTAAATACCATAAAAAATGATTTGCAATCATCAAATCAAAGCTTTGAAACAAAGCTCCTCTTCAGCACCTGCAACAAATAACTACACTCAGCAACACAACAACTCAATATGCAACTGTTGATGATGTTACACCTCTACAACTAGCCTTCAACCTGCAGCAACACCATGAAATCGCCTTCCTGGAGGTATGCTACGCCTTCTTGAGTCTTCCTCTGTAATCTGGAAAAGCTAAACTCAAAAATCAAACTTTTCTCTCAATAAACAACTCCAGTTTACATGAAATGCAAATGCAAGTTCATTTCAATTGAATTTGCTTTCATTCCAAAAGCATCTCTAGAAATCCACGCCCACCTCTTGAAATCCTTTAATTTAATTAATTTCCATCAATAAAATTGAATGAAATAGGCTTTTCAACTTCACGCTGTGAGTGGTAAATAATGCTTTAATTTTTTTTCTTGATTTATTCATTAAAGCAAAAATTAGCTTTTCCAAACTTGGGTGCTCACCTCCTGATTACCTATTTTTTAGGAGTCTTGGAATTTAAAATTGGAGTTACAAATCAAACTAATAGCCTCCTAGAAACCCACTAATACTTTGCTTTTTTCAAGCTTTTTTGCTCTCAAGGTAGATTCTCCATTACCTCCACCCAACTTGTCTTCTTCAAATTTACTCCAAACTTGAAATTTGAATTTAAAACATGGAATAACATCTAAATGCTCATAAAAATATGAATTTCACAAGGCAAAATATGAAATTCAACATTCACCAAAAATTGAGAAAGAAAATTCAAATTTAACTCCTTTTAGTTGATGCAGGATAGCTTGTCAACCATGGATGCTCCTGCATCAAACACCCATGGTAGGAAAGAAATGTTTCATGAGTGAAACTCATAAACAATTGTATACTTTGTGTCTATCTTGGATCCACCTATGTTCCTTGTTTACTGGAAAATTTGTGTTCCTCTCATCTTGCACCTTCACATCAAGATTCTCTTTCATCTTTCCTCCTTTTCTCATCCCCATGAAATATAAATTATCAAACTCTACCTCCCACTAATATGCTTTATCAAAATGAAACAAATCGATGGTATTCATACCTTCTTCTTCAACACAACATATGTGCTATATACCTTTCTTGCTGCCATACCTCCTTCTTCTTCTTTTGCCTTGCCTTCAATGCAACTTGTCACTTTGTTGGTGCCATTAGCAAGACACTCTACTGCTGCAAACTGATTTTCTACACCTAAAACAATGTTAGAATAATAAACTTGTGACTCATCATCCACCTTCTACAACAAGTAATCAAGTTCTTCTATCAAGGAATCTTCGCCTTCATCATTCCCAAACAAGGGATCATCAGTACACTCCAACTTCACATTCACATCTTGCTCGTCATTCTCACCTATCTCCAACACATCCACTACTGCAACTACATCTTTATTCTCATCATAAAAAGCATAAAAATCAGAAATTACCTCATTACCTTTGGCTGCAACCTTTGTGTTGGTTGAAATTTTATCATTCCTCTCTCCTTCGATTGCTTCCAATTGCATTAGAAAATCATCCTCCTCATCTTCATCTTTTTTCTCTAACTGTTTAAAATAACTAACCAAACAAATTCCAACCTTGCTACATACCTTACCTCCTCTCTCATCCAATGGCTTCAACTTATGATGAACTCCATCCTTCATCAAACTATAAGTGTTCGCACATCCATCATGCATTACTTTCCTGTCAAATTGCCATGGTCTACCCAACAACAAATGACAAACATCCATTTTCATAACATCACACAATACTTCATCATAATAACCTCCAATCTTAAATCTTACCACACATTGTTCATATACCAACACTTTGTGACCATCCTGCAACCATGAGATCCTGTGCGGATGCGGGTGCCTCTTTCTCTCCAACTGCAACTTCTCAAACATCTCTGTAGAAACAATATTAGCAGTACTACCACCATCAATAATGACTTTACAAACTTTACCTTTGCATTTGCATCTTGTATGAAACAATCTCCTCCTCTGAATGGGTTCGCGGTTTTCATTCATCAAAACTTTTCTTGTCATCAAGGCTTCACCATCTTCCCCTTCTTCGGAATGTGTTGAATGTGCATCTCCTCCATTTATGTTTGCTGCTCTATTCTAATTTTCAGTTCTTCTTCTTGGTCTTTTGTGGTGTACCGACACTCTAGCTGATCTGTTTCTCACTGAGTTTATAGGTCTGATTTCTGTTTTGGTTTAGTTCTCTTTTTGTGCTTTGATTTGTTTGCCAATAATGCTAGAAAGGGGACTAAAAAGCATATACATAAAGGAAACTCAAATAAACTAAGCTACTGAAAATAACTCAAGCAATTACTCAATTTAAGAGCCAAAGATGCTTTCTTCATTACATAATAGATCACATAAGATAGATGGCTTACATCAGATTTTTAAAAATACATTTTATGCCTTAATTTTTACTTACAACCATACAAACACTATGAATAGTGACTTGCTACAGTACCCGCCCCTAAAGAAATGCACACAACTCGTGAATAACAAACTTCTCCCACCAAAAACCGGCATGGGAGGTCTTCTAGGACAAGGGCGCCCCTTTTAGGAAAGATAGCAGCCACTAAGGAGAGGCATCTTTTTCTCTTTTGTTGGTTGAAACCCTCAAATAAAGGCGGCTGGCTGTAGCTTACAAAAAGCAGCTCCAAAACTCCTCAAAAGCGAAGACCTCTTGCGTAAATGCCAATGGAGTCTATGGCTGTCAAAAACACTTAAAAACCAGCTCCAAATAACCTGCAAACAGCAACACAGGTTTCCAACTGAAGCAACAAAATCTGACCAGCAACTTTAAGGTGGTGTTTCAAACCATCAAGCAGCTCAAGAACGAAGAACAGAGCCCCACCAGGCTCACCCA